>VWPU01012315.1:143836-146336 GCA_013398955.1 Callaeas wilsoni | reverse complement strand
CCGAAACTATTTGCAGACTATAGCACCTATTGATGAGCTTTTCAATCTGCAGGCATTTTGCATAGGGAAGATGCTGGACTTGTGATGATGTCAGAAATCACATACGGTGCACCAGAGTGGCTTACAGTTTTGGGGAGTGAAGTTACTCTCCTGCCATTGTTTTCCTCCAGCTGTAAGGCAACGTTTTATCAGAGCTGGCAGATAAAGCTTCAGTACTTTACCTTAAACTGGTTCAGAGAAAATGCAGCTCTCGTTTCAAATGCCTGATGAAATGGGCTAAGCTTGAAGATACATGAATATTTGCATTTTGCAGAATTTTACTTCTTTGGGGTTTTTGTTGTTTTTCCAGCATGCCCTATAACTGCAGTGCTTGGTTTCTCGTTCCCCTTTCAGTACCTCGAGGCTCCCTGCTCTGAGAGCCAGAGCTGGAGCAAAGCCCGCTGGCTGGGCTGGGGGACGCCAGGGCCCCGAGGCAGGCAGGCAGCCTGTGCCCAGCGCCGAGGAATGCACATAAAATGCAGGCAGGGTTTTATTGGGAACGCAGGAGCAACTATTCCTTACATAAAATTAGTTGCACAGCAATATTGCTTTTAAATAGTCACAAGGCAAGGAAATGAGGTTTAACCATTTACTGATATCTTATCTCTGCTGTTATTTTGTTGAATTTGATAACAGTACCTTACTTTTTTATTATTATAAAGTAGACGAGAAAAATCTGAATTCACATATTGTTTGTTTAAGCAGATTCTGTGATTCCGTCGATATATCTACCATTTCAAGTGACATTCTCTCTGGCAAAGCTGGTTTACATTGTACCTTGAAAAGTGCTGCTCAAGCATTTTTGTATGTTTAAAGTATCCACAGGACCAAACCGAAATAAATTCAGAGTCTCTTTCAGATGGCTGCACCAGATCGTGCGTTATCATTGCTAGCAGAACACACACAGGGTTTAATTACCGTGCGTATTTTCAAACACGGGATAACAATATCGTGCAGTATCATAAGCGTTTAATTGACAGTGGTGCTGCTCGGGGGGGGCTACTGTTGGAAAGGGGGGGGTTTCTCTCACATGTGAAATGCAGAAACTGCTTTTCCTTTGATGGCTTTTCCTGAGCCTGGACCCCGGTGAGGATGGAGGCATCCCAACCTCCCAGCTGGCTCGTGCCGTACTTGGTGCTGTGGTCTGTGCTTACTGTGGGTGTGTTTGTCCTGAGGTTCAAAAAGGAAAACTTTAGTTGGAATATAGAGATGGATTTTAGGAATAAGGAGTTGTTTCAAACTCCAATAAAAGCATTCCTTAATAGAATAAAGCCGTTCCCACTCTAATTGGAAAGCAATTGTTGGGACAAGTAGAAAAAATGTTGGTATAAATGCAGAAAGCATTCATCATAAAATCTTGCCAAAAATCTGCTTTCTGTGTTAGATGCAGTTTTGTTCATGTCTCAGAGAAGTCAGTATTGGTAGTGCTCTGCCTTTTCCTGCTCAGCTCCTGCTCTTTTGGAACAGAAAGTCAAACATTCCTACAGAATATTAGTGGCAAAAAGTGAATTGCTTCAACAAGAGATGAAGCATGATCCAGAGTGTGGCAACACTTGGAAAAGAACTGCCTGGGGAATGAAAGAAATGCTGTTCAGGGGCTGGAGCCATATTAAGCTGTTGACTGGGACAGCAAAGTAACACGCTCTGCTGGCAAAGAGCACGGAGAGTGGATGCAGCTGTATCAACAGCTTTCCCCACTCGTAGGTACATACACAGAGCCAGCGTCACTGCTCAAGGCAGCTTTTCCAGTGTATCTGCATTTCCAGTTGCAACTTCTCTTGGATGAGCTGTGTCTGCCAGGGACCTCGATTCTGCCTTTGCCTGAATAACCCAGCTGCAGGCAGAGGTCTGTGAGCGTGGGCCAGGACAGATGAAAGTCCCTCAAGATTCTAGTGCTATTTCAGTTTGCTCGTGTTACGAAGCCTGTATCGTGGTACAAGCATACTCTAATGATATTTAAATATTATCTTTTTAAGAGTCATACTAATCATATAGAAGTTTTTTGCAATTACTGTTTTTCTTGCTGAGCCTAAAAACTTTATTGTTATGTCTGTGAATTAAAGTGCTAATGAAACATGTTTACTAAAAAAGAGGACATGGAAATAAATAGTAAGATTTTCATTCCTCCTCCAAAGCATTGCAGCCACTGTAGCAGTACTAATTAGAATGCTTATTCACACACGTTGGTAAGTGCTGTCGTGGTGGCTCGGTACAGATCCACCAGGCCACTACATCTGTGTGTGTATTGCCATCCTAAGAGGGAACAGCTGCTGAAATTGTGCTGAAATTCTGAGAAAGCTTATGTCCTTCCTTCATCACATATAGGAGTGAAGGAGTCTGTTATGGGACTTGGCTGTGCTGTAATTTATTGTGCCACTTTCCTTCTAAAGCAACAAATCTTGAGGAATTTGGAAAGACAGGGAGCAAAGTAGAAGAGAGGTAGTTTCCAAAGAATGAATAG
>VWPU01012315.1:61336-141336 GCA_013398955.1 Callaeas wilsoni | reverse complement strand
ACCCTTGGGGAGCATAGACAAAATTACATCTTCATCTCATCAAACATTCAGCCATATTTAAGCATTCAGCTGATCAAGCTTTTATTGTTTCTCTTGCAGCTACACAGACACAATGATGTCCTGTGTTCTTCACTCCATAACCCTGCAAAGCTAAGCCTAAACTAGCTGTGCTCCTTTTTTTTTTCTTCTCGTTTTTTTCCTTCTCAGACACAGGGAGTATAGCGCAGCTTTCATACCCTGCTCTGGCTACTGTGCCATGGTTAGAGATTCATATTGGCTTTGCCACCCTTGTTTGTTTCTGTTTTCAGCTTGTTTTTTTGTTTTTTTGTTTTTTTTTTTTTCTTTTTTGTGCCAGCTACTCAGAGCTCTGGTTGTTTTCTAGGACAGGTCTAAATCATTAAACTGCACAGTGTTCTTTTTCTGTTAAGCAGCAGGTATCATTTTTGTCCTGACAAGAGGAGGCTCCACCTGCCGACTGCCCACCAACGCATCCAGCTGTCTGCTTTGCAGAACAGGCAAGGTAATTTGTAAGCAGTCTGGGAAGTTTAACAGTAGACTCTAAGAAGTGACAAAAAAAGAGCCTTTTTCTGCATGAAGATTGAGAATTATCAACACCTTTCAGTGCATAATAGTTAAGCCTTTATCACTTCAGGAGCTGCTGATAAGGTTAAGAACACCAGACAAACTGCTCATTAGTGGAAAGGTTTGCCTTTTACATTAAAGACTGCTGGGTACTGAAGTTCCTCCAGTGAGCAATACATCCCTGGCATTTGAGAAGAACGAGCTAATCATTGTACATAAATGAATATGGAAAAGAAAACCTGGCAGGTTCTGATGATATTAGCAAGGTTTCCCTCCACCTTCCTCCCCTGAACTGTAGGCACCTGAAATTACAAACAGTAGCAATTCAGGAGACTGTCAGTGGACAAAGTGTTCTCCGTGACACAGGGTAAGGCCATGGACAAAGGTTGCCCTCTGGACCCGTCCATGCCACTCGCAGAGGTTGCTGGCTGCCCTCGAGCAATCCTCGCTCACTGTCTGGAGCCTGGAACCGTGGCTCTGTGTGGGGACACCTTGGTCCCGGTCCACAGGAGCACAGGTGGGGGTTTTGCTGCCTGTTTGAACTGACCGGTCCTTCTAGGCTGGAGTTGGGTCAGGATTTGTCAGCAGCCATCAGGAGCGTTACACCACGGCAGGGCAGATCACAGCAGTGCCCCAGGGCCGTGGGGGACTGTCCATCCTGGTCCATCTGCACCGGGAGCACTGCTCTGCACCTCTGCGCTGCCTGGCATCTGCAGGCTCCGGCCACCACTAAAGCTGCTCAAAGCAAGGTGCTGTCCTTGTGAAGTTACTAACATCTACTGGTTCAGTGTCACCACTGAGCTGCATTAACCACACCGGTGTGGGTAATCTAAAAGATGGAAAAGTAATATTTTATGACAAGGCAGTGTTTACTTCATTCTCCAGAATACTTCAATGCATATAACTTTTCACCCTCCGCCATCTGGAGACCACAAAGCAAAAGAGCAACTTAGGCTTTGCTGTGGCTTAGTGGTACATGACCTACAAACATGTCAAAATTAATTCTCACACAAAACTGCTTCACAAGAAAAAGACAAGCTAAACTGTGTGGGGGAAGGCAACAAGGTGATAGTAAGTAAAATTTTAAAAAAGTATTAAACATATTAAGGATGGTGAGATCTTTTTACACAAAATAAGTGATATGAATAGCCTTTGCTGCAGGTACTGCTGTCTGGTGGAATCACCACGTGGCTAGTGGTGTAGCTCCAGTCACTAGTGAACAAAGTCCTGTGAATCAAAGCTTGCTCTTTGTAATATTTAAAATTACAGGTTGTAATTACCACCTGTTAAATATATGTATAGAAGTGATGCCTTTTCTCTTGAGCTAGTAAAATAAAGAGATGAAAGATTTAAACCAGAATTTAGTTCTGAGTTCTTCCTCTGTGGCTGCTCACCTTCTCACAAACACATTTCCTTAATGCCAGGGTCTGGCTCTTTACCTTCATGAATGTACTTATGGCATTCCAGCTAAACTCACCAGCTTTCCAGTTTATCACCTTGAAAAAATGAAAATTGAAATAGTTTGTTTATACCTATGAAAACACACATGACTCATCTGCACGATCAGTTTTCCTGAAGGAGGAGACATTTTAAATTCAGAGAGAAGGCACCAAATTGCTTTCAGAAATTTATCTGTAGACATTTTCATACTTATAATAAGCTGCAGTTTACTGTGAACAACTTCATCTTTTCTCTGCTCCCTGAGTGCATGAGGAGCCTTTTGTCTGCAATTCTCATAGAAGTAATTTGGGCTGATGGCTCTCAGTGCTTCCCAGAATCAGCCTCAAGTCCTGGGACCATATCTAGGGATTGAGTAAGTTTTGACTGAGGTATGTATGTGCCCACAAAGGGCAATGATCTGGTGTGGAAGAACCAGGTTTGCCTAAACCTGTGGAAGAACAAGGTGAATTTTAGTACAGTATTGCATCTAATATACATCTAGCACATATACTATTTCTAAATTCAGAACCAGTTCCACACAAATCCAAGATGTAGGCTGCTTTGTTGAAATGTAAACCTGAATGGCTGGTAAATCCTACTCTATAATTTTTCCTTTGTTATAGGATTTTTTTTTTTCTCATTTGTATTTTACATCTTCTTGAGTCATTTATACAAATTCAATACAAAATAAGTAACAGTAAGCTTTTAACTTAAAACCTTGCCAGGTGCCATATTTTATTCTTTTCTTTTTATATGGATATTACCTATTCTTCTAACAATTTAACTAGGCATTCCATTAAATCTCTGTAATGCAATTAATGTAGATGGAAACAAATTTTCCATGAACATGGAAACATCACATTTAGAATATTTAGTTAAACTGTCTGTAATATGATGATAACATTGTTTACCTTCATTCAAACCTGTGATTATATCTTTATTCAGTAGTTTTTGTGGGTTTAAAAAAGTTGAGTCCCTTTTCTCCTTTTCAGCTTGTTTTCAGAATTTGAAAAACGGAGATACAAAGGGAGCTGTGGCAGCTGAATTCTCTTTCATGTGTGTCCAGTCCAGGTGAAGCCCAGCATAATGTACTGTAATATGTCTCTTCAATTCTCTGATACAATGACCTGTGCATCCTCTAAATCCCCCACAGAATGCGCAGACACAGACTGATTGAGGTGAGTATGGACTTAAGTATATATATTGTTCTTTGTAGCTCTGAGGAATCGGCACTTTTGCCAAAAGTGAGATGATGTGGATTGTAATCTATTGAGATATGAGTTCAGACTGGGCCCTGTTATACATTGTAAGAATAACTAAAGATTTGCCTGGAGTAAGTTTTGTGGTAGGTTTTTGTTGGTTTGTTTTTTTTTTTCTTCCTCAAAACAGACAAACAAAGAAAACCCACCCCCTTTTTACAGTTTCTGACACTTTGCAGTTCCACTAGCAACAGTAATCATGAAAGTACCTTTGTGGTAAGAGCTTCTTGGTGGAGGCTGGGGTAACATGGTACCAGAAATCCCAGCCTCTTTCTCAGGGGTATGGATTCAACTGTAGAGAGAAACTGGTAAAAGGCCTGCACGTGGGAAGCATGGATTTTACCTTTCCTGATGGTGCAGACATTAAAAAAAATAATATTCTGGCAAAGAGGAGTGAATACTGAGCATAGATGCTCCCAAATCATAGCTCGTAATTATTTCAACAAGATCCCCTTTCTGGTATAATTGGACAAGAATATTTTATTTTCTTTTGCCCTAATAGGAAAGGAATAGGGCAGCAGTTTATCTTATAGGTCTTGGTGACAAAGGAGTATTTTAAATGCTTGGTCTTTTGTTCCATAATGAATGAGAAACAAGAGGTTTAACACTTTAACAGGGAAGGTAGTCACAGCAATTAAACAGCATTTTTAATAATCCCCCAACCTTTCTGTTGGAATCAAAAACTTGATCCTGATCCTAAACTAATCTGATTGTGCTGTGAGTGTGTACCTGTCTCTAGCTCCCTATTTGGTGTACAGAACTCCCCTTGCTCCCCTTGGCTTGGCACTCCTAAGGAGCTCGTTGCTGTCCTTACCTCTGGCTCAGCCTCCTTTGCAAAGCACCCTAGCTAACGAAGCTGGAAGATTTTTTCCACTGTCCCTTGTTGTCAGTAACACCATTTCTGGCCTCTCAGCTTCACTGGTCCCACGGTTCCCGGGCTGCCCTGCCTTTGGCTGCGGCTGCTGGGAGAGCCCGGGGAACACGCTCCTGTTCTCCCCGGGCGCCACAGGGCGGGAGGCTGATACTCGTGCTGCTTTTCTGCTTTCAAGGCTGTAGTCATAAATACATAACCACAGGCAAATATGTCAGGATCTTAAATGGTTAAATAAATAAAATTATCACCGCAGTTCTATGGGTCAATAAAAGAAATGATAGATTTGAACGTGTGGCTCTTAGGAAAGTTTTGGGACAGGAAAATTTGTCTAGGATTGCAAAGGCTCCAAGAGATACTTTCACTTATGAATAATATTCAGTAAAATTAATTGGAATCTTCAAACCTAACTGAATTTAAATTTTACTAAATTCAAGATTTTTATCTTAAATATAAAAACCAATGCCTAACACTTTAACATTTAGATTACTGTTTTTCTTTTACGAAGTCAGAAAAAAGAGAGATTTACATGAATTTCCCAATAACATATTTTATAGAAAACAATTTCTTATAATATTTCCGACTGCAATTTTTCCAATTTTAAGCTACTTTAGTCAGGGTCATTCTGTAATCTAAATTTTTAGGAGTAATTTTTTTTTTTCATTCAGCACTTAAAATGGAAATCTAAGAACACTGACATCTTACAGTAACCCAGAAGAGATTGCTTGTTGATGTTTGGGTTAACGGGAATAAAACATCCAGAATGTTTTACCCTAATTGGCTGGGTTTGTGCTAACACATGTGTGCTACAATGCTCTAAAATATCTTACCACAATTCTTAAATACGTTTCAACAAATCTGTTTGAACTCTACATTTCTGCTGCAGGCAGAATAATGTCTATTGGTTTTATGTTTGATTCCCAACTTCTTGCGAGGGAGATTACAGATTCATGAAGGAAGTGTCCTTCATGCAAACGCCATCCGCTCCAGGACCCAGCTTTGGGGAGGGTGGGAGAATTCTTTGCTGACACAGACGGTCAAGGTGGAGAAGCCACTGCAGAAGGCTGAGGTGAAGAGCCGGCTCCCATGGCTGGGCCTGTAACAGCCCGTGTGCGCTCATGTCGGCATGCCAGGGTGCCTTTGTCTGTGGGAGACGTTCACTGGTTACTTTAACAGCTAGCACTGTTTTTCTCAGAGAATGAGTGGGTTTATTTTTATGCCCTTAGAACTTTTTTTTTTTAAGAGTTCAGGGGTTGTGATGTAATGCAGGACTTTAAGTACGTGTTTCATTCAGCACTCAAAATTAAAACTACTCACATTGTATAATTCTCTTTCAGTCACAATCTTAGCCTTTTTGGAAGGTAAAATTAATCCAAACAAAGCTGGAGAAACCTGAGTGAGAGGGACCTGTTTCGTACAGGAGCGATGTCCTCAAGCTAGGTAGCTTGTATAGCAGCTTTTTCCTTATGTAGATATTTTGAAAGCAGAATGTGTTTTCCTTCTGGCAGAATCCACTTAACAACCAGTGTATTTACAGTTTCAGCTTGTGAGAAACAAGGCTTATAGCTATTAAATTTGTATCTCTCTTTACTCATGTGATTTCCCCCTGAAATCTAATGAAAACATCCTTTAAAGTTTATTGTAAAGATTGCACTTTAATAGAGAGATACTGAATTTCAGTCTTCATGTAGCAAAACTCAACACCTGGAGAGTAACATCACCAAATGTTCACAAAATTGGCAAATATAAGTGCAGTAAAAACTATCAGTATTCAATTGGACACAGTAGCACAGCATTGTCTAATGCAATAAGAAACCAGTTGGGAAAATACATGTCCAATTTTTTTGGTATTCGAATATAGAAATGCAGTGGTAAGAGCTGAGTTTCAAATGTCTTTCTCGGCTTAAGAAAAGGAATGATAAAACAGGCTTGAGGAATCTCCTGCTGACTTTCAAATGTAGGTGCACAGGGGAAATATATCTGCTTGACCAATGACCTTACCTTTCTATACCCACTAAAAGTTGATCCTGAGATATCAACACATATTCCCAAATTTGTCGAAAACAATTTTTGGAGCTTATATTTTACGCTTAAGGAGATATTAAAAATGTATGTTTCTAGCACTTCTGTAGCACTCAACCAGGATGTTGTCAATGCCATCATTTCATGGCTTAGGCCAGTCTTGTATGACTTGTCAATATTTCTGTTTCAAAATCTCCTTCACTAAAAGTAGTTGCAGCTATGGCAGGGGTTAGTAAGGCTGGATACCAATGTTAGGTGACAGGTAGTCAAGTGTCAAAATAGTCCATGGCCGCCACTGACTTCCATCAAAAGAAGATTGATGCCAGGCTGTAGCTCTGTTTGCCAGCTACCAAGAACTACCACTCCTCAATTAGTGAGCAAATTGAAATCTGGTAGAAAACAAAAAAAGTCAAGTAAATGGATCCTTCTTTGTTAGACTACTGCTGTGTCTCCACTTCTGCTTCCTGGTAAAACACATGCTTGAGAAGTACAAGCCAACAAACACACACATCCTTAAAAGCTGAGCATACTTTGTGCTGTGAACAGAATAAAAATTCCTTCTGCTTCTTGTCCCAATGTCCCCAAACAAACAAACATTTTCTCCTCCTTCAGCAGCCTCTATTGGCACTTTTGAGGGGTAAAAAGTTTGTAGGAAATCAGTTGTAGGTTGCAAGAACATAGATATTTAACCTAAACCCAGCTGCCAGCCAAGTACTCCCTTTCTAAATCAAGTGACTAATTAAGATTAGTTAGAGGGGTTGCAAATACAGCGAGGATGAAGAAGTGATTGAGGGACTATGATGTCAGTATATAACTAGGAGAGGAAATCAAAAGCAATTGTAAGATACCTAGGATATTTCCATCCTTATACTAAAAGAGTAGTCCAGCTGAAGCATAATCATCCTTACTATTCACCCTATGCAAGGAAGTGAGCAGGAGCAGCTCTGGTACTTTTCCAGAGTCTAAAAGCTGTCCTTAGCTCTATCTTCTACAGCACTTTCAGAGGAGTGTGCTGACCAACAGAAGTCAGATGAAATAGTTGTGGGCTCCCTCTCAGTCACTTCAGACTCAGTAGATCAGCTGTGCAAAGCATTTACAAGCTTTCCTCCAGCCTATCAAAGACCTGGATATGTAGAACACCACAATATTAAAAAAATGTAAAAAGTAAAGCAAAACATTTACAGAAAATGTGAATAAACAAATTATTGCACGTGACTAATTTATCCCAAGGCACATGCTAACACAGTGATTTTTTTCCACCAACCATAGAGCACCCGAAGGCAACAGAGCTTCTGCTTCCTATAGGCACAGCATTTTTTGAATCTGCTTTTTTCTGCATTTATTTAAGAGGTTAGGGCTCTTGTTCCCATTGTCCTTTTACTTGTAGGCAGCTTGACTACCAATGGCAACAGCTGCTGCTGCAGGAAGGCTTCCCAAAGCACTCTGTCCATTCGCAGAGCCAGAGGGGAGGGATGGAGACTTAGGGGTGAGGAATGGGGTTTGAGGGTCTGACTGCACAGCATGTCAAACCCCTGCTGTGTGCAGGACACAGATGAGGGTTTTCCTGTAAAAGCCAAAGTTAGGGCACATGTCAGCAAATCAGGAACTGGCAAAACTGACCTTGGGGCTGGTCTCAAGGCCACTTAGATGTAGCCCAGAAGACGGCAGTAAAGCAAATGTGGTCTCAGTCTTCAATGAAATTCAACATAATGGACAAGTTACATGGTCCAAACTGTGGTTTGATCCAGAGGTGGCTGAAACCATGACCTGCTTCAGGTTTTGGGAGGTTCTCTGTAGTAGGGACAGTTTGAGTCCCAAATTTACAATTTACAGAGGATTCTTTCAAGAGACTGCTGTGTTTGAAATTCTTCACTGGTTTGAAGTGCTCCAACAGACTGATGGATTTTTGGGCAGATTTCTGGCAAAATGTACATGTGTAAGATAAATGTAACTCTTTTGGGACTGCACACTGAATATTACCATGATCACTAGCGTGGGCTGCATCTCTGCAAGCTTGTCTGAAGGAATGCTCTGGTTTATTATCATATTGTTGTGTCTGGAAAACATTAACAGGTATTTCATTTCCCAAGGACTGTATTTAGCACTAGAAACTCATTTTACCACAGAGGAAGGGAACAGGTCAATTATTATACTCCCTGTGGTTAGTAAACTGATTTCGTTGCATTTTTGGTTCTTAATATTGAAATCTGAGTAGTGCTCACATGTGTGGGAGCTCCCATAAAGACAAGGATACTTTATTTATCGCTCCACTGGATCCATTTTCCAAATTTAACACTATGCCATCTCTATTTATTTTGTAAAAGTAATGTTTTTACTCTGATTTTACTGTCTCTTACTCTTGTACCAATACTACCACTTACAGTAAAGCTCAGTATTTGAATATACAAATTACTGATATGTAATGTGTGTTAAAGACATATTTTGAATAAAAGAAAAAGAGGTCAGCTAATAATTTTAAATCTCCTCTTGACATATATTCTCTTCTCATGACTATAGCATCTAAGTCTTCATTAAGGCAACAATTTGAAATGTGCTATATATTTTTACTACGTTTTCCTGATCATGAGGTAAAGGGAGCAACAATGTACACCTTAGAAGTTAGTGAGCCTTTTCATTAGCAGCAATAAAGAAATTGCCACTATCTAAATATATTTATGAAAAATACACATAAAATTTTCCAGTGAAGTGAAGCAGAGTTGCATGGCAGGGCACACATCATTATGTAAGACAAGAATTGAAATTAGCAAAACTTGTTTAGATGCTTAGGTGACCTCTGCAAAAATCTACCATTGCCATAAAACTCTCTAGCCTTGCTTGTTCCTAGAAAATAGGTGATGTTGGGAAGGTGCCACAAAGGCAGTCTTCCTAAACAGCTCCCTCGCTATCAGTCACTCAGAGCGCCTGCGTGACTGGTCTGTTGACGATTGAATTGAGAATAGGGCAGATGAGATGCAAGTTACTGGTTTTACAAATGAAGAATGAAATTGGATGCATTTTGCCCACTTTGCAATCAGCTATTATGTATATGCTTAGATTGAAAAACTAATCTGGTAGTTTTCACATCCAATCATATTAATGAAGTAGCAGAATTACTTGTGTGATTCTGTACTACAGTCAATTTAGTAAATAGATATGAAGGAGAATAAAATACGTAAATTTTTATAATACTCTTATAATTCTGTAGGAATTAAACCAGTAAAAAATGTAGATTGAACTTTGTTTTAATTGGTTTATGTTTAAAGATTCTTTGATCAGCGATAACAGTAATATGTATTAACATGTTGCATTTTAAAGTGACGCTGCCTTTCATTAATCAAGTGTCTGTATGGTTGATTAATTTGAACAAGGTTTAAATTGCTATGAAAATTTATCATTCATAGCCATGATCTCCATTTACATATATGTTAATTATTGTAAATGTAATCTTTTTCTGAATCCTCTGGGCTGCATACTAAAAAGACACAGTGATCACAGTGAGTGACTACTTTTCTATTACAAAGTGAACTCTTACCAGTGTTCAGTAAAGTCTGTTTCAGTTGTCAAAGATAGACTCAAAACATTAAAACATTTTATGCTAAAGGCAAGTTCAAATACTGTAGATGCTATTTCCTTTTCAAATTATTTCTTTATTCAATGGCTGGAACATTTAAGAAAATGAAACTAAGCACTACCAACCACTATAAAATTAAGTTCTGTCTCTATGGGCTTTTTTTCCTTGCTACTCTGAGAGTTTCTCATAGTAGCTACATTATTAATAATCATGAGAGTGGGGTTTTCCATATGTCTTTTGAAAAGAGTGGCTTGAAGAAGTTACTAAGTCAAAAGAACTCTTTGTAGAACAATTAGAATGAGTTAAATTGCATAAGACAGACATCACCAAGGTTTGCAGTCTTTTAGCATGACATAGAAAATAATCTCTCCACAGCGGCTGTAAAATAGCTGTACCAGAGCTCCTCGCACACACCACACTGATGCATGTGCTTAATGCAAATAAACACACTTGCTGTGCTCTCTTCAAACTCTCCAGCTCAAGGAGATGACAGTCATTTGTCTAAAACTTATTACATTTGACGTAGTCAAGAATTTTATCAAGGTTTAAAGAGAGAAGGTGTTTCACAGAACATTTCCTGCAATGTTACAGAGAGAAAATGCATTGGCAGGAAATGGATTTCAGATACGAAGCATAAAATATTTCTCTTTCAACAAACAACTACTACAGATTTTATTAAAAAATGCATATCAATAGAAACTAATTACTGTCCATTAAATTACGCTCTGGGTATATTGCTATTAATTACTTTTTTGCATTCACAGAAAATGACATTTGTTTCTTTTCTTTTTTTTTTCTTTTTTCCTTTAAATATCCAGGCAGATTTTATTCAGAAATGACTTTAAAAATATCAGAATTGCAAGCAGAGATGTGTTAGGGCCTCCAGACCCTGTTCCAGGAAATATTTTAGCATATGCTTATTTTCATCTTTGCTAAGACAGTATCTCTTCACTTACTTATCTTTAGTGTATGGCCTGGTTTCTTCTTCCAGAGGGTGTTAAATTGTTCCTTACACTTTTTTTACTTGTTTCCAAAGTGGTTTTGTTATTTTTACATTTTTTAAATGAATCTTTTATTACATAGTTGAAAAAGGAACTACTCCAAGGTGCAAAATAAAAATTTCCTTTATTTCCATGATTTTTAATAATTTTATGTTTAAATGGTTTGTATTTACATAATATATGCACTGCAGGACCAGCCTCATTTCTCAGTCACAATTTAATGCAATTAAAATGTCTATGTGGAAGCCTTTGCAAGCATAGCACCTTTGTACTACCTGACTGAGCAGTTTTAAAGATACTTAATTTGCAGTTTTCCATTAGACAGTTTGATAATGAAATATGTTTTTGTGTTTTGGGTCCAAAGTCTGTAAATGGATAAGATTGATGTGAAAATCACATCAATCTTTTGGCATGAGCATGCACGCAGATTTTGGAGTGTTGCAGTCAATATCTGCAAGAAAATATTCCTAAACACATGTCTTTATCTAGTGTTTTAATGTAGCATTTTGCAAGATCTGAAGAGTTTGCTGAATGCTCAGCAGAAAAAGGTCACTTTTTTCCCCCCTACAGTTATGGTAGCTATCGTGTCATTGTTTCTTTTGACACAAATTATTTGAAATTCATGGTTATCTAAATCGCTTTTTTCTCCCATAAATCTGAAATATGCATGGTATTCACATTTTGAAGAGATTTTGGTGTTAATTGATGGAGCTATGTATCTGCAATGGTACCCTGGGTGTTGATATACTAATAGGAGATACACAGTTTGTATACAGATAGACACACATATATTTAGCAGCTGCTATATATATATCTGGGAAGAGGCATAAACTAGGGTTTGTTCACAGTACAGGAATAAGGGTACGCACAAGGAAATAGTTTGGGCACAGAGGTAAAGTGAGCAAAGAACAGTGGATTACCTTTTTGTAAGGCATGTTATCACAACTCACTGCTATGCGATGCACAGAGGCCAAAAAATACAAGGGATTTAAAGAAAATTAGATTAATTCATAGAAGAAAAAGAAATCTCTGAAGTTAGAAATATTTGTGGGATTTTTGGTTTAGGAAGCCTCTGAATGGTTGTTGGGGGCTAGAAGGACATGCTAGCTTGCTGAGTTAACTAAACCGTTGGTGTCTCTGCAGTTGCTAGTTGTGAATTTTATTTATTTTTTTACTAAATGAAGAACCAGGTTCATATTTATTTGTTTAAGTCATTTATGTTCAAACGTGGTATTTGGGAAATTTTATTCAAACAAAGATACTTCTTCCTAGAAAACAAATTATTTCAGCTGAAACTCTAAAATATGGGACTAAAATGTTAACAGGCTTGAGAAACTTCAGATCATTTTGTAGAAGCCCAGTGAATTAACAATAAGATTAAATAGAGGCTTACAATAAAGCACCAGTTTTACTTGCAGCAATGTCTGACTCTCAGTTTTGCTGACATGTATGTATGTTTGTGTGTGTGTATTTTAGAGGATACACTGCATGCCTGGTTGATAAATCTGTAGCCAACTCAAAGGATATAAAAACACTCAGCATGTTTTAAATAGATGTACAGTAAAACCAAGGTCTGAGTTATTTTTTTGTGGAATAAAGTCTGGGTTTTAGTTTATAGGGGCAGTGAGGCAATGATATTGACTTACATGGTTGAGGAAATGATTCCATTTCAAAGCCTGTATATGATTCTTTTTTATCCTGCAGACACAAGCTGATGGAAGTATCCTGGGTGATTGCTGAGTTTAAGGTAAATGAGCCCAAAACATTTTCATTATTTAGGATAATTTGTGAACATCTGTTAGAGGCTAATATAGTCTCATAGCAAGGGTGGGGACAATGCAAAAATGAGTATACCATTCAGCTGTACCTGTATTCTGTCACAAAAATATTTCTCCAGTTAAAATACACTCAATTTGAAATTTTCTGTATCTACAATGCATAGGTTTCACCTATAGCAGCCCTGATAACTTAGTCCATACTGGGATCTGTGACAGAAGTTGCCATTTAAAGAGGGAATGGTATATTGGAGTAGGACTTGTGGAAAAGTAAGCCTTAACAATGGTGAAGGTGACCCCGTCAAGTCTTCACGGCTTTCTGTGCTAGAGAAGGAGAAGTTACTGGAGGGAGGAAAGAAATAAGTGATGTGAGGAATTAGGAGGTCTGCAACATCCTTTTTAAAGAAAAGAAGCAGGGGAAATCACATGTGCTTCTACCAGAGAAAGGCAAGGCGCGAAGAGTAAGACGAAGTTTTACATGCATTGCTCAATATATCGGGATAAAAGACCATATGAAAGATGCAATAAATAAAAGGAATCTGCCAGACCTCATTGTAGCTTCAGTACATAAGTGTTGGTGTGAGCTGGTGCCCTCCTAATTGGTGTGAGTGACAGGTAACCCTGTGAAGTAGAACATCTGAGGAAAACCAGATTATTTAAGGGAGCAGGTTTAAAATTTACTTTATATGGATGCATCGCACTGCAGCTCCATGCCTGCTTTACACCACTTCCAAAGCACTACCTGTAGCTGTGCGCTTCACCTTTCCCTGGTGCCTAGATTGGAGCTGTGGGAGGAGAAGAGGGAGAGGACAGCCGTGAAATCTGAGGGACCAGTAAACACTTGAGCAGCTGTAATATACTCTATTTGTTGGAGAATAAGTATGGGAAGCAAGGACGTATATTAATCCACTGAACCTATTGCTTCTGTATCTCCTGAGGCCTCCAAAGAACTCTTTGAATGTACTTACTTGAAAAGTACTGTGCTGAAACAGTTACTATGTTAAAAGTGTATTCTTTCTAGTTTCCTCTTTTTAAAATAGAATGTGCTTTAGCTCATATAAGAATTTGGGCCTTGTTTTTAAATCTAAATGCAACAAAATTTAGTAATCTGTTTATGTATATCCTTATGAAATGGGGAAAAAAAGAAAATAAATCCGTCATCTGGATTCTAGATAATCCATATAACATTTAAAGATACATGACTTTCAAGACCATTTATGTTGTTTGATAGAAAAGGATGCTGCTTTCTGTGACTTAATCTGAATAAACATCTCCATTGTTTCTCTGTTAATGATCACTTCCAACATTCTCTTGACCAATTTGTTTTTCCAAAGAGAAAATAAAAATTACTTAGCAACAGAAATCAGCAGAAGGATTACATATTTCACCTCTCTAAAGCCTAATTCCTCCTTTTGAAGGGTAATAGTCTCAGATTTCTAACACAACCTAAAAATTGGATTGCTTTGGCCTTCTACCAGACTCTGAAAGAGTTATCATCTGAGCTCGAGTGCACCCATGCTGCTGCCCATGCACCGCCCTATTGAATTTGGCTGGGGGAGGGGGGCGGTTCTGCCATGCTGAGCAGCTGCAAAATTGGACCTTCACAATAGAAATTATTCTGGTAGGCAGCCAGGAAGAACAAATATTGGGAGCTGGGTTTCTGCAGCTACAGACCCACAATCACACAATGCTTCGCCCTCAGATCTGCTTTGCTTGCTCGATGCCTGTGTGTGAGAGCCTGCCCTCCAATCACTTCAGCATCTTCTGTATTTCAGCGCCCTGCCCGCACACAAGAATGATGGAGTCAGCACGCAGAGCAGAGGCAGGCATGCATGAACACCAAAACAAAGCCGGTTTGGGCTAGTTTTAGACCAGATCACTTTGAGAGTGTCCTTTCAATAAGGACTTGGAAGCTTTCAGATTTTTATTCAGATTAGTTGCATTTGCAGGCAGTAATAAGAGAATTAGTTTTGTCTTCTGCTGGCGTTTCATTTTTTCCCATATACCTACAATTTGCCAAGAAGATTCCCTTTCCCTCCCAAATAATAATAAAATCTCAGTACATTGTTCAACCCTACTTTACATATTTTTCTCTTCTAGGACATCTGTACTCTGCATACTTTTGCATTCTCCCCTCACCCTTTTCTTCTCAGCTGCTCCATGTTTTTATGTCTCTCAGGAGGGGTTAATTCTTTACAGCTGCGTCCTGCTTGCCAGGACTCTCACATGTGCAAATTATTAATCTTTTCTATTGCTACAGTAACTCCCAAGGCTTTAAACACCCCCTACCTAAAACTGGCCCTTTTCCAAAAAACTTTTCATATTCCCTCACTGAAAGATAATTTGGTCCCCTGCAGGGTTTGCACTGTTATTTAGCACAATTGCCTAAGTAGAGTTCCTTATTTCCACATAATAATTTACAAATTGGAATTTAATTTAGAAATTTAAACCCCGGAGTATTAAATTTCTCTAGTTGTTGTACAGTTGATTTGTTAGTTTGTTTGAGTTTGGGGGGTTTTTTTAAGAAAATGACATTGTTTTATTCTGTTTTGCTTTTAACCTTCACACACATTTTTGAATAATGTGTGTAGTTTAGTGATTGTAATGATAATGATGTGATATGCAATTTGTAATGTCAACTGATGTAGCTAGGCTTCCTTTCCATGAAACACAGAAGCTGGTTCTTAAATATGGAATGACTTAACAAAGTAAAGAATGTTCTAAATTTTTATTTAATAAGAGGTTTAGTTATTAAGATCTGTTTAGCCCACTTATGTTTTTAATTTATGATATTAACTCGAGGCAGTTGCTCCGTGGTTTATATCAGCAATCAGGTAGGGACATATAAGTGCACATATTGTGTGATTCTCAGCAGACACAGGTCTATGCACAAATAGAAACCCACTAGTTGTGTACACGCAGCTCTGTGTCTACAGGCGTACGCACGCATTGTTTTGGCCTGGGATGACTGATGAGCTGGCATTTTTTTCTACCCTCTGTCTTTCTCTTTCTGATGTGTTCTCCTGATTTCATATTTATTTCTCAGCTACTGATTGGATATCATTATGACACTTCCAAGCTTTCAAATAAATAATTTATTTTGAAAGTTAGATATGTCATAATAAAGCATTAAGACACTCCAGGCAGTGTATTTCTGGCTGATTATATACCTCCAGTGGTATTATAAGGCACGGGAAGAGGACTGAGTGATTTTAAACACCTGACAAGTGCAATAATCCCCAAGAAGTGCATGGCCTGGAGCATCTTACTGCTGTTATGAAACAGAATTTATAAATAAAAATAAGAAGAACAGCCAAACCTATTTATTTGTGGGGCATTATGACTCTAGAATGACATCACTAAGGACCAATTGCTAACCTTGGTTTATGTTGATTAACGTAATGGTCATTTCCTAGTGTGAACAATAAACCCAAATACTTCTAAGAAAACATTAAACAGCTTTGAGTTTAATGTGTGCAAAGGAAATGTAAAGGTGGTTTAGTTGCAGGGCTGACACATGATCTGTTTAATATATACAGAAGGCCTCCCTGTAGGCCAATTAAAAAACCTTCCAAACAATGCTGACTATTAATTCACACAGTATTTATAACTCAAGTGAGTTAAATTTTAGCATCTCAGTGAAGCGCTCTGTAAGGAGGAGAAATAGATTTCATTAGGACAATAACCAGATATGAATTCTGTTTTGTTCTGTGAAGTAAATTTTAAACAAACCTTTTAACAGCAAGGATGTTATGGGAGATGTAAGAATGCTGCTTGTAGATTATTTTTTCATTAGGAATAAAAATCCTGATAAAGAAGTCTACTTCTGAAAACTTAATGTGTGTAGCTTATAAAACTGTAAGTGTAAGAAGATGTTGCAGCATGTAGTGGTATCATCAAAGCTGTAGTTGAACAAATACTATCATAAAGAACGGTTATAAATAAGTGCTTTGTTTTTATTTGTTTTTCTGTTGCATATATAAAAATAGAACTTCAGAAATGTCATAGTTAACACATTTAACTGCTGGACATTGAAAATCTTCCTTGTGATTCACAGCCTGAGACTCAGTGTAATCAAGAGCTCTTATATTCTTGTGCATAAGCACAAGCTGGAGTGACTTTCCTCTTTGACTCTGTAGCAGGGAAAATGTGCTCAGGTAAAGGGGATCTCCCTTAAAATAACATGGGATGTCTGTGATGGAAGTAAAGGTATGGAAAAGGTTCTGTGCTTCTGTGCTGCAAATAACTTACATCCTGAAGAAAGAGAAATCTTTGTGCAACTGCTGGGGAGGAGTCTTTCAGGTGGACTGTAATTCACAGTATCCTAGAATGGCTGATGTTTGTACATCTCTGGACACCACTTAGTCCTCCCTTCTGCTCAGGCAGGGTCGCCTAGAGAAGGTTGCCAGGAGTCATGCCCAGTTGTGTTATGAGTATTTCCAAAGATGACGGATCTCCAGCCTCAGTGGGCAACCTCCAAAAGTGTTCAACCTCTGTTTCTAATATCAGGATTTCACAGAATCACAGAATGGTCTGATCCAGAAGGATCATCAAACTCTTAAGTGAATGGCCCATATGGGGATCAGACCTACAACCTTGGTGTAATTAGCTCTGACCAACTGAGCTCATCCAGGGTTTGACCAACCTGTGTTTTCTTATGTTTAGATGGAATTTCCTGTATTTCGGTTGGTGTCTTTAGTTTCTTGCCCTTCCATCAAATACCACTGAAAAGAGTTTGGTTCCATCTTTTCTGTTACTCCCACAAGCCAGATATTTATATGCATTGATAAGACCTCCAGGCTGAAAACTTCACTGAATCACTAAATACATCTTTCTTGTACTGGGAAGGCCAGGGCTGGACCTAACAACCCCAGATATTTCTCACCAGGTGTGAGTAGGGGTGAAGGATCACGTTGCTCAACCTGCTGGCAATGTTCCTAATGCAGCCTGTGGTGCTGGTGGCCTTCTTTGCTGCAATGGATGATTTTTTTGCTTATATTCAACTTGTTTCTGGGACGATTTGTTCCCTCAGCTTTACTTGGATCAAGTTTAGGCTATCCTGTTGTTCACTGGATTCTCCTTCTTCTGTCTTAAAGATAGGAGTGACACTTGCTCTCTTCAAGTCCTCAGGAACTCTCAGTGACCTTTCAAAGAGAATGGAGAGTGGGCTTGCTACTCTCAGGACAGGTTCTTTGGAACTTGGGGGTGGCATCGCATCAAGTCCCATGAACTTTTGCCTGTTGGTGAAGATACTTTTGCCTCATTTGATTGAGTGGATCCCATCTGCTCCTAGAAATCCTTAGTGCTTCAAGAAGATCACATGGCTGTAAAAGCCACAGCCCTCTTGTCAGTGCCAGCCATGTAACGAGTTGTTGACCCACAGGACCCCGACACTCCACCTCAAGCTGATTACCCTCACTGGTAGAACTGAGGAGAAAACTTCCTGAATCCCCATACCCTTCACCCTCACCTTCAGAGGCATGTAGGTATTTAGGACTGCAGCAGCAAGAAACCTAAGATGCACATGAAGAAAAAAGTTCTGTCTTAGGTATGCCCTTCTCCCCTTCAAGTGTGGATTCCTCTTTCCTTCAGTCAGTTTCAGCAAGTGTAGTGGAAGCAGTGTAATACGCCATGTGTATGTGCCATACGCCCATGGTGAAACTGCCACTGGAGAATATATTTGTCCTGGAGAGTATAATCTGCATGATTGTGATTTCAATTAGAAAAACCCTCTATTTATCTACTGCCTGCAAGGTCAAATGTTATTTTTTTCTAAAATTTCTGATAAACCATTTGCCTATAAATGATTTGTGTAGATATGCAACACTGAATTCATTCAAATAATATGCTTGTGCAGCCTGCAGTCTAAGAGCAGAGGAACTGCTGTGCCAGAGCAGACCAAAGGTCACGGTAGCCTGGTATCCTGTCTCCAAATGCAGCCAGCACCAGATGCTTCAGAGGAAAGTGTAGCACCTCTATAAGGAGTGTAATGGAGTAGCTTTCCCATGAGGAAAGATCTCTTCCCAGCTCTGTCATTTCTAGCATATTTTTAGTACTATTAAACATTAAGACTGCTCATTCACTTGGGATTTTTTTCTATAACAATTACTTATGTAGTGAAAAGTTACAAGAAAATTTTTCCTATTGACATAAATAATAGTTTTACATTTGTCCTGATAAGCCATTTTTCTCTCCAGTCTTTTCATCCATGAGTACCTCAGGAGAATTTTTTCTTTCATAAAAAACCACTTACTGATTCTTTAAACTTCCTAAAATCTAATATAAAAATACTCTACCTCTGCTCCATGTATGTGCTGTAATTCAAAATGGAAGCAGAGCAAAATTCAAAGATTATAGAGCATATTCCTATCTGTTTGCTTTGTCACAACTAATAGAATTACAGAAATATATATTAAAAAAATGAACAAACCTCTCTTGATAGCATGGAGGCATTCAATGACAAGAATCAAGTTCTTGTGTAAAATCCGTATTCTGGACAAGGTCTTCTAGTGTTTGGAGCCTGGTTCATTAGCAGTCCATGGGTAAAGATGAGATATTTAATGCATCTTCCCATAATAGTGAATCATCCTCTGAATTTAAAATTCAAGTGGGTTTTTGCATTATTGCAAAGGCTTTTTGCATTATTTTACCCTGCTCAGCACTGGAGCATCAATGTCTTATGGAGATCGTAGAATCATTAAGGTTGGAGAAAATCTCTAAGATTGTCAGTGCCAACCATTAGCCCAGCCACCACCATGTTCACTGCTAAACCCCATCCCCAAATGCCACATCCACATGCCTTTTGAACACCTCCAGGGGTGTGAGGCTATTTTGTCACGTCCACCTGTTGAACAGGTAGCGGGAGTAAATGCAGGTGCTCGTTCTACCCAGCACTGGGCTTTGCCCGGTGCTGTGTCCGACTGTGCAGGGTTAGTGTGGGCACGGCAGCCTTGCCCTCCTGTGTCTGCCCCCACACATGCACACATGCGCACTGACTTCCTCAGCTTTTTCCAGCCCATATCATCCAATTAATTGCTTCACATGCTGCATTCTTCATAATGAGAGTGGGCCACAAGGACAGTATGCTGGTAAGCTTTTCTGTTCTGAAAGGAAAGTCCATCACTCCCGCAGTGTACCAGTTCAGTGCTGTGAAATAATCCCTGGCTCTTGTTTTACCCTTCCCTTGGGGTATCTGCTCCACTGAATGACCCCATCGTGCTCGGTGCATTGAGATTTTGAAACTAGCTGCTAACTACTGTGGATGCATTTCCTGACCTTACTGGTGGGAATTGAACCAAAGTCTCTCAAGTGCTGTAGGATCTAATTAATATGCATCTTATTCCAGGAAAGACTCATTACTTTATAGATATTTATATAAGGGGTATGTCTGCTATAATGGTTAATAACTATGAATAAAGTTTCATTTCTGATAGAGGAATAAAGCTTTTGTTTAGATATGGATTTTTAGTTTTATTAAAAAAAATTAGAAAGTATGATTATGATAATTGGGTGAGAGTTCCAAATGGTCACACAAAGTTTTTTATTCTTGCCTTTAGTACTAGCCGCGATCAACTCTCCTTCCTCACCTAAAATTTAAACGAGAGGCAGGGAGGAATTAATTTAAAAATTAATTCAAAGCATTAGCAAAGGATCCAGAAAGCATCTGTGCTGGATATGGAAAACTTGTAGTGTATGAGAAAGTGAAGTGAGTTATGGGTGACAAAGTTTTGAAATAATAAGTGTAAGCAAAGTCCTGTCCTTTCCAAACTGAGAAAAGGCATGCCATAGTAACAAAGGCTACCTATGGATCTGGTCTCCCCTGATTTTTGGGAAGTATAAGTGTTTATTTAGAACCTTTTAAAAACTGCTCTGACACATAACTTTTATTGTGGTTAAAATTTTTGGCAACACTATAAGGTCTTCAGTCCCCAAAGGAATTAGCTGGTGCTGCAGAGGGGGCAAACCGCAGTGGCTGGGCAGATTTACTCCCTCTCTGGTTCTGCTCAACAGGTAGAAATTACAAAATAACCTCAAATCTTCGAAATCACATAGTTTCAAAGCAAATTGGGAGGCTCACGATTTTTGAACAACCAAATTTTAATGCTTAGTTATGCTGCACATAATGATTCAGTCATGTTCTCAAACCAGTAGAATTGAAATGCTGTAAGCTGATCAAATGCATTTTCATAGTAACATTTTACCATGGGTATAACTTACTCTATTTTAACATGCATATGACTTAAGATTTCTATGATGTTCAGTTTTACTGAACTATCTCTGTAGAAAATCGTAAGAATCAGAGAGAATGCAAATGTGGGGTGCAGTCCTGCAGTGCTTACCTTCGGACAGCTGTGACAGTTACCAGCAGTGTCATTCTGCTGCAATTAAAGGAGTTTGTTTATCACTGTATAAAAGATATGTTTTTGGCCACTTCAGAAGGCAGAGATAATTCTTCCCTATCTCATTCCGCAGTCCACAGGAGCAAGAGGAGTCCCAGGGAGTCTTGGGCAGTTTTTCACCATCTTTATTCTTGTGGAGAACCACAGCACACATGCAAAGATGATGTGCAAATTCATGAGGCACTCCATGGCATCTGTGAACATGTGTCTCAAGGTATGTTAATTTTAAAATGACAATTTCTCTATCTATCACTCAAAAGCCCTTAGATTTATCCAAAGGAGGGAGTGCTTAGGCAAAAGAAAAGCCAGGGAAATAAGTGAATGTTTATGGGAGATTTTTATTTTTAAAAATGTATATCTTACAAAAAATAATCCTTGAAGTAACATGGCATTCTTGAAGTGCATGGTTTGATGAGGTAAGGGAAGCTTAAGACTATTGGTTTTATAGGTAGCAGTTGGTTGTGTACTTTGGAAGTGAGGCTTGGAGCACTGTACCTCTGTGTGTATGCTAAAAGCCAGCAGCGCTGCTTTTCTGGCAAGCTGTGTTGATGGTGAATTCACATTCTGAAGATGGCTGTCCCAGAGGTTCTGTGGCTTTTACTGAGACATGCGACCCTGGGCTGCTGAAGACTTTCTCTTCTTCACAGTCTCCTGTTCTTACTTGGCCATGTTCCAGTCTGCGCTGAAACCTTCTCCTGCCTCTGTTCATGCTAATCCACAGCAACAAGAGTAAATGGGAATGAGTCAGATCACTTGTGACCAGCTGCATGGGGGTGAAGTTGTGGGTTACCCCTGCCCTACTCACCCTGATACACACACGCACACGTGCACGTGCTTGTATTTCTGCGGGACACCCCATGTGGGTACGTGTCAGGGCTCACTTAAGAAGCATTACAGGGTTGAATGGACAGCTATCACAGTCAGTGCCAGCAAAGATACCTGGTTTACAGCTCTATGTTATCTGCACTCAACTATTGGAAATCTATAGCTACATGCTGTGAGGTAAAGCCAGCAAGATAAGAACATAGGAATGGTCCTACTGGGTTGGGTTAAGGTTCACCTAGTCCAGTGTCCTGCTTCTGGCAGTGGATGTCCAGTCAGACAAAGGCAGTATGTTGCTACCTCTTCTACTCCCCTTCCAACAGTTTTCAGCTCAGGGTGTTTCCTGAGCGGGATGTTTCTTGCAGTAAACTCCACAGAGTTCTTCTCTCTGTGCTTTCCCAGTCCTCCCTTGTGACCTCTGCAGTGAGTTCCACAGGTTTGCTCACTCATGCTCAAACTTTCCTTCTTGAACTGGATTTTGTTTGTTGCTGCCTACATTTCTGAGAATCAGTGAACAACTGATGTTATGGGAATCAATACCCTTTCACTCTTTCCTGACTGCTCATGGATAGACTTGTGCATTCTCTCTTAGTTCACTTTTTCGAGCTGAGGTGTTCTTGCATACTCAGTCCTTTGCACTGATATACATTATCTTTACTGGCCTTTTTTATTTAACCATATCCTCCTGAAAAGAAATCGGAACTGCAGAAATATTAAAAATGCAGGTGAGTCATAGATTTATTCAAAGGCAGTGTTTACTTCTGTTTTATTTCTATTCCTTCCTAAAAATTAACAGTTTATTTGCTGCTTTGACTGATAATGAACACTGACCTAATTATTTCTTGGATTTATAGTATTTTCTTACTGTGGAATCACAATTGTCAGTTCAGAACCTATTTAAATATATTTGAAGTTTAGAGTTTTTCCAGTGTGTACAGTCTTTCTTTATTCATAGGGAAATTCATCTACCATGACATGCAGCCTTGTAGGGTCCTCCCTGCAATTCTTGGCAGTCACTGTCCTCAATACCCTACATTTTGTAAATGCAGAACTGTGTTTTGCCTGGATGTAGGTAGTATAGAATATATTTAAAGAAAATCTCTTCCTCTTGTCTACAACCCCTTCTTCCTAGATGTCAAATCACTTTGAACTACGGTAGTTACAGCCTACACTTTACAAGTGAGAAACTGCAGGATGGGATTTGCCATATTCAATTATTTATTGAGTAAAAGATCTTTCTGTGGTCAGTCAGTACTTCTGCATTGGCTGGGTGTCATCTGGCATTTACATTGCAGGATTATGTATTTGTTTGAAAAGCAAATCTTGGGTATTTTCAAGACGAAAGTACTGTTTCAACCTTTCCTCTGATACTTATTTCTAGCACTTCCAGTCATTTTAGTTACTTGGGGATGACATCATTTGTTTAACAATAACAAATTGGAGACCATCCTGGGAGTATAACAAAAAACCATCTATGGAAAGGAGGGGGAATTTCACCCCTAGGTGTTCAAAGTTGATTAGATCTCATTACAGAGTGCCTTAAGTGAAATGATTTGGAGCTCTGCATTTCTCAGTCTTCCATACCCTGAAATTTTTGTGTCACAAAACCCACTAGATTTGTGTACGGTCTAATACTCCCTCTACAGAGAGTGAAGCCTTAAAGGGACATTATGTTTGAATTATCTTTCCATCCCTAGTGCAAGTTGTCAGCACTTATATGCAGTACTGTGGCTTGCCTCCCCTCACCATCCCTTTTACAAGAATCCATAGAGGACTCCAGTTTTCAGTGTTGTCAATTTGGCACCTTTTACTTGGGACTAAATTCACCTTAAAAAAACATGTCTACACATTATGGGTTCTATTCATGAATGACTAACACCTCATTTGCACTTGAATTTCATTCAGGTTAAATGGAAACATTGTGCAATGCTGTGGAATTTACACAAATTTTATATCCTTGAATACAGATTGCTGGTAATGAAACTGACACTTTGTTGTGCATATTAAAGATGCCCAGAAGCCAAAAGAGGATGGAGAATAAGAGAAAATGCCATCAGATCTGGCCTGAATGAGCAAAGTACTCTTACAGAGGAGTGGGAAAAGGAAGGAGGAAATCAAAACAATTCTGTAATGAGTAGGTGTCCCCTACAGCTCAGCCCTGGGAGCAAGTAAAGCTTGGGCCTTTGATGCTGGCTGTGTCTGCTTGGACACCTGAGGTTTTCACCTATCTGGGCGCTTACATTTGTCACCGGTGTCACTAGGTGGGAATCTGTACTCATCTAAACTAAGTCTCCCACTTCTCATTTGAATTTCGTCTTCCTAGACGATTGCTGAAGGAGTTTTCCCCTACCAAGCTTTGTTTGTGTCTAAGTGTTTTGAGGGGTGTAAGGGGAGGAGAATTCATGAGGATGAAATTTGGAATTTGACTCAAAACCTGTCTACTTTTTTGTCCTTTGTGTATTTGGACCACTATGACTGTTCTGCTGAAAATATTAAGCATGAAGGGCCACTGAATGATCTTTCTTTCATAAGATTTGTTTTCCTTTCCCCTGACTCGTACGATGCCAAGCCCAGTGGCTCACCTGTCTGACATGGACCCACATGTGTGACAGGAATATGAAGACTTATAACTACACAATCCTGTTCTGAAATTTATTCAGAGTTGCAATTAGATGCATGCGGTCTGGCGGAAATTACTGCGGGACATACTGTGATATAGCCTGACTGCAGTCCACAAAACCTTATGTGAAAGCATTTGTCAATAGCCTGTAGAAGGTAAAAGTCTAGCTGCTTGCAAGCATTTTTAAGGTCAGTAGAGATTCTGCGCTCAGGCTACAGAACCTCTGTCTAATAGTGTTACCAAGCAAGTTAAATTTTTTAAGAAGAGGTCTGTGCAGCAGTAGGGGAAGATGTTGGAAAATTCTTTTAACCTTAGCTCAATAGTGTATGATCCCTATATTCACAGTTAATGCTCAGTTTTGTACCACACAGTGTTTATTACAAACAAACCTGAGATTTACGTGGCCTTGTGTTAACTCTCTACATCTAAGACTAATAAGTCTTGCGCGAGCTAATACTTCCTTATTTACTTATTTTAGTGATTAATATGTACTAGCAGATATCTTTAGTTTTGAGAACAAGGATTGTGTGTCAGAACAAAGAATGATAAGAGAAGTACGTTATGACCTGACCACATATTTTAGGTACTCAAAAGGAGAAAAGATGCATCAGAAGATCCAGAACCATACACGAATAAGTCCATGGAAATAATTAGCATATATGCATTTATTCAGGAAATGTGATGAATATGTATTAGTTTGAGGAACATAACTTGGTCTTTTAGGCTACTGGACATGCATGCTTTGAGGAGAATTCCCCATGCATCCAGTGCTGCTAATAAAGTAATGTCAACTTTCTAACCTAGCAAATTGGTTGGAGAACTTCTTTCACTGTTTTCAGTGACGTCACCTGCCTATGTGCCCAAATGTACTTTTGGGTAACAGCAACCTTCAGGTACACTTTTCCTACTAGATAGAGATCCTGGCTAAAAATTCGGAAGTTTTCTGCTACTGACTGTTAAGCTTTTCCGGTGATTGTAAGTATCTAAAATAAGTCTTAACCCACTGGAAAGAGCTGGTGACTGCTCATTATTATTCAAATTGAACTTCCTTGCACCATGCAGAAGTTTTATCATCTCAGAAATTACTGCAAAGTTTGTCTTCACAGGCACAAATATAAGCTAAAAAAAGAGAAATCAGGGAAATGTTTAAAAATCTTTTTACTCCCTTGAATACTTATGCCTTTTCTTCAGTCTACACTAGGTCTTTTTTCCATGATACACAATACATCTAATTTTCTCTCTTCACTGGTTAACACATGTGAGAATTATTGTGTGGGAAGAAAAAAAACCTGCTATTTGAATACCAAGTCACAGTAGACAAAATCTATGCTCCGAGTATCTACTCAGGGGACAGGTACTTTCTCCACCTTTCAGAGGTCAGCAATCAACAGTGTAAGTTTTAGGAGTATAAATGATTATGTATAAGAAATCTTCCTTTATTCATATTTTTTTTTTGTTTCAATTTCCCTGCAGAAATTGATCTGGGTTGCAATTTTAATTTCAACAGGGCTGCTTGGAAAAGCAAATCTGAAAAAGAGGCTGTCATAGGCTCCATATCATTATTACAAATTCATATGAGCAAGGTTGGGGTTTGGAAGTGTGGCTTCTGTAGCTGCAATAATACCAAAGTGAGTTGTAGCCTGTGGAGGAAACATGTCAGGCACGTAATCCTGTTCTTCATTTAAAGTTTCTTTCATCAGGAATATTAAATAAATAGACTGTAAACTGTTGAAGTTACCACGCACAGTTGAGCAGCACCCTGTAAGGAAAACAAGCACAAAAGAACATACGTGACCCCAGAAATCTCTAAAGTTGCTTTCTAAACAACCCTGAGACGTTTGGATCAGCTCCATTAAAAACAGAAAGCATAAGAAGGATAACAGAAGAGCACATCAATACAAAGAGTTTTCAATTAATTTTTTTTCCAAACATAATTTGCTTGTATTCTTGCAAGCCTATCGTGGTTGCCAGCATGTTAGTATTTTAAAAATGATAAATTGATAAGGTATTCAGGCCTGACAATCCTATACTGGGGAGTTTTAAGTTTCAAGGTACTTCCCTCTGTTAAGGCAAAGAATTATAATCGGCCAATGTCCAGTTATCAGCTTCCCCTGTTACTGTGTGTAGTGTGATTTTGCTCCATGGCGATGCAATGTTGCAATGATTTATATCAAAGCAAGCAAACTTCAAGCTGAAGCTGCAAAAAATATAGGGAAGGTCAGTGATAGGAACTGCTAACATGTTGCAGTTTCTCTGAAGCTGCAGAGAAGCCCACTATGAGCACTACAAAGCAGAGAACATTTCCCTAGTCTTTGATTTCTTATTTTTGAAAGGCCGTAATGGAGCCTGCAGGTAACCTAAGACAATCAGGGAATGTTTTAGCAGACAATACCATAGATCTGAATTTCTTCTATAGCTTTATACTGTCTATACATTCCTTTGCTTTGGGGAAAGACAGAGAGATGGTGCAAATAAAACTAGGGTCTCTAGAGGATAATCATGTAAGAGAGTCATTATGATATGCAGCAGTTATTTACCTGTCTACAATCATAAGCGAGTTTTAATGACAATGGAAAAAGCAGTCAATGATAACATCAGATGAAGAAAGTATATCAGCATAAGTGTTAAAATACCTGACTGGAATCATTCAGTTTTGTGTCAATTGGCAGAGGTGGAAGAGAAAGACATGCTTTTTTTCTTCCTTATTTTGCCATGCTTTAAAAATAGGACAAGCAAAAGTATTGTCCAGCCACCTGATCTTCTTAGGTGAATTCTGTTGTTGTAAAGTTATACATTTGTGCCTCAAGACCAAAATGACCCTTGGTGCTGTGGATTAAAAGACACAAGACCAAAAGCATTTTCTAAGTGCAGTTTCATGACATGGGGTTCTTATTTCCAGTCTCTGCCTTAACCAAATGAGGCCAGCAAAATGTTGTGTCCCTAATACAACAGGCAGGAAGAGGAGAGGAGTTGTGTGGCCTCCATTTCTTCCAGGCTACCCATGTGGACCAGTTCAGCTGTCAGGGATAGCCTCTCTATATCGATCCTTATCAGTCCCCTGACTGTTTGAGATGTCAAGTTCCTTTTTATGTTGCCTCAGTTTCCACCTTTTCTGTGATTTACTACTCAGTCATTCTCTTTCTAACTTCATTTTCAAGGCAATATGTCTGAAACTGCTCTGACGTTGTCTTCTTGGAGGTATCTGAAACTTGGTGAAGCTCCAGTTTTATTTCTTGCCTAGCTGATACAGTTCAGAGCTATCATCTATTAGCTTTTTTTCCCTCTGAAATGATTCACTTTTAAACTTCTTTCTCTCTGAATCAGCCATCGGACACTCGAGAGCCCAAGAAGTAGCAGTAAGCTGCTTTTTCTCATTCTCATACCACTATCTGTGTGGTGTAAAATCAGATAGTAAAAAGGGGTGAGGCAGTGGAGGAGACCTTGTTCATGTGCCCTAAAAATCTTTATACCAGAAAATGGTATGAGACTACAGCATATATTTATTAATAGACACTTTAACTAACTGAGTTTATGTTAACAGTGGATTTTTTTACAATGATTCCACCATAATCAGGATTTTTGAAATCCCAATTTCACCTTTTCTTTTGCATTCAAAGGCATAAGAGAGAATGTCGTTGAACTCTAATAAAAAAACATTCTTAGGGCTTGGTATTGCAATTATTGGAAACTGAGGCTGTTAAAAAATGAAATGACATTTCTGTGTTACCTAACGACATATTTTAGGAATAATTCATTTTTATTCCATAAAAATATCAATATTTACCTCTATTCAGTCTTTTAAATGACATGATAAATTATTTAAGCTGTGTTTTTAAAATATAAGTGAGCTTTTTTCCTTACCTTTTATCCTCTGTGGAGTCATTTGCCTTACAGGATTCCTATTAGTGTGACTTCTTGTATCTTCAATATATACTGTTTCTACCAAGTTTCAAGCAATTGGTCCTGTCAATATTTTTTCAGGGTTTGTTGGTTTCAGGAAACAGAGTTATAACTGTGAGAGCATTATTGGTATGTTCATTAGGAGAAATAAATGTGCTTTACATCTGTATTTATAAATTATTCTGCCATGAGCCTGTCAGTACTGTACATGTAGAACAGCATCAGAGCACTGAAATAATAATAATAAGGGAAAAAAGCAGTATCACCTTTATCCCTTCTAAGAATAGTGTTGCCACAAACGTTAGAAAGGCAGGGCATGGGAAATACTGCTCATGCTGCGGCATCAGAGCTCTTAGCAGAGCGGCTCCAGAGTTCCTGGGAGAGCAGGCAACAGCAGGGCTGGAAACGCTGGGCTTAGGCTTGCAGTACTCCTGCCTAAAATTACCAGGAAAAATAAATAGCCCAGCTCGAAATCTGGTTTTAAAAGCCTGTGTTTAAAAACCAGTGGGAACAGGCCCAGTATCAGCACTGAAAAAGGTGTGAAAAAGCAGCAAAGTCAGCATGAGCAGATGAAGGGTTTCTGAAGGACCCAGCTAAAGCAGCCTGAGAAGTACATTTACGAACTCTTGACAGTTCTAACTAGACAGATTTGGAGCAGATAACAAGGAGGTATTTTTAATGTTATTGAAATATATCACAACAGGAAGGATATGTTGGGAAAATCAGACTCTTCATGCTTCTTTGTCCCCTGCAGGGTGGTTGACATCCCAGGGATAAAGGATGCTGGTGAGCTGGAGAGGGTGGGGATTGGTAATGCTCCTTCCTGGTGGAAAGGCAGGCAAAAGCAGTGCCACAGCCAGCCCATGTGACGCTCTCAGTTCACAGCCCAAGCAAACACCTGCTGAGCAAAGCAGGACCTTCTGGGAGCAGCATTTGTGCTGGGCAACCCATGAGCTGATCGCTTGTGGAATGGGAATATGTGGGGGTTTTAATCACATCTAATAACAACCCAGCTGCCAAGGGCAAGCAAGGGGATGGGAATCTGATTCTTCTCCACCCAGCATTGTTGTGAAACTAACTGTCGACTTCCAGGCTAACAGAGCCAAAACCAGCAGACACAGTTTTAAAATGTAGTTCTAAGACACAATAGCATGTTTGGGTTTTGTTTCTTTAATAGCACAGCTAGGAAAGTTGATCCTTCATGGAATACTTTGCTAAAATGAAAATAACATCAATATTTTTCTTCCAAATAAATACATATTTGAATTTCATCAAACAGAGTCCTTGTAAAAATAATTACAAAAATAGATATTAGCTGACCATGAACCGAACTACCCCTTGTTTACCTGAATTAGAAAAAGGATGATTAATGGTAATGAACGTGTTACATTACTCATTTGTCAAAAAAGATCAATAATGTTAAATACCCCAGGAAATGTCACAAAGCTGCCCCCAGTGCTGCGCAAGTTTTGTGGACAATTGTACTGGAAAACTGTCTCTCGAAGGGGCCACCACTCCACACACAGGGCTCTGCCTCCTGCTTCTCTCCTACCCTCCTGCTTGGTGCTGAGGAATGACCCCTGCTAATAGGGGGAAAAATAAATCTAGAAAATAAGGATGGCAATTTTTTGCTTTTATTTGGTTATTTTGCAATTCAGATGATTTCATGGGAGCAGGTATAGCTAACTCCTAACCAATTAGGCAAAACGTTAATCCCCAGAAGGGGGATGGAGGAGGATGGGAGAACTCATCAGTGATGCCCCTGTGCCGTGGAAGGGACTGGGAGTTCCTGCTGGCGGGGCAGCCGCCCCTGCTGGCCCTGCTGCTGCTTGAGAAGAGCATGACACAGCCCAGGAGGAGAGGCCAAAGCATTGCTTGTGGCAACACTCTCTCCCTGTAGCTCTCCTGTAATTATTTCACAGTTTTTATGTTTCTGTGTGATGCAATGCAAATTCCTGGAGGCAGCAATACTTGCCATGAAGGACCAATTAGTGGTCATCTCGGGAGAACTCACGTGGTTGTATCCAGTTGTCACTGAGTCAGATCCAGACTTTTATACGCCTATACGATGAGCAGGGATTGCTTTTTCCATTAAGAGTCTTGCAATACTGGGAAACAGTGATATGATAGAGCCTATGTAGTAGTTTAAAACCAGATACTTAGAATTCATAGTAATTAAATGCACTCTGACAAGTGATCTTCTGGAAAACCTCTTTAAACTTTCTATAACACTCACTCTGCAGATTCAAGGACAGATGCCCTTAGTTTGTATAGAGGAGTGGGATACAGACAGATATCGTCTTCCTGATTTTTCACTGATTCCCTTTCTCATCCTGAGTGAGTTAATTTAACCTTCCCTTGGCTCACTTTTCCCACCTACAAATTATGTACATTGTTGTTTAAGTACCTCAAAGAGATATTTCAAATTTTAATTAGTGTTTGTAAAATGCTTTGGGTTATTTGGATCAAAGTGTGATTTATTATTCAGTAATGTATGTTACTGTGTGGTAGGTGTACACTGCATGTGCTGCAAAGTAGGGTGGAAGCAAATGCACTCATTTGTACTTTGTTGTCTGTTTATATAATGTGGGCTGTAAGATTCCCTTTCTTTCGTTTCATTTTCAAGAAGTTTGATCAAAGGTGTTTTGATTTTTCACAGCCTTGCCCTTAATAGGTATTCTAGGGCGTTTTTATGTGAAAAAGACCTAATCATATGAAGGGAAGGGACAACTAATAACCTGATATACTAATACTAATTGGACACCTCCATGTATTTTTACTGAGCTTTTGTTCTATATGGACATGAATGAATGCATATCATATTGGCTAAAGGTCATGCTAGTATGTGAGATCCGAGTTCTAGGTCGTGATTTTAGGAAAGTATGCTAGTTAGAATTCCATCCAAAAATGTGGCAAAAAACTCTTCTCCCACATGCCAGGGCCCAGGAACATGGAGCGCACAGGGAACCCAGGACTGTGCAGGAATGGCAAATGAACCTTTCTAATGAGATTTGCTTTAACTGATCCCTGTAAGTAAGACCCTGCAGAGTGGAACAAGCCAGGGATTGTATCTATATTCCCAGAGAGATAATTTGCCAGTCGGAGTATCTCCAGATGAGCATACGAGCTCAGAATCAATCAACTTTGTTTACATTTTCCTTAATATGAGCAGATTTCTCAGCAAGTTGTTTCAGCTACAGGTATTATTTCTCATGTTGGGAATGACAGACAAAGGCAGAAAGCCTTTCTGAAGTTCAGTGCTGTACAAACCCACCCTTCCAAAGGTATCCTACCAACAGCATCACTCAGGTCCATCTGATGCACTTACACCTTGATTTGTTTTCATCTCTGCCCTGTCCGTTTGCAGGTTTATTTCCTATGATAATCCTTCTGAGCCCACTCCTTCCTTATTGGGCAGCCAGCGAGAGACAGCCAGGGGAGGATGATCCTATGCTTTTAGCTTTTTAAAGGAAAACAAGCTGTTAGAAATGTGCATATTTTAAGGGCAAAATAGGATATCCAGTTGTGGAAAACGCACAGCACAACCCCTTCTGGAGGGAACAGAAAAGGGACTGCTAAGAGTGAAATCTTCAGGAGAAAACCCAGGGTTTAGGAAAGCTGTGCAAAACCAAGTGGTGGGGGAAAGAGCACTTCTGCTTTGCGTGATACTGTGGGTGGATTTGCCTTCAGTTGTGCTGAGGCATCAAACATCAAGTTCAGAAAAAGGAAAATAGTATCAAACTGCCAGGGTGCAAATATAAACTCTTGATAAGATCAAGTGGAAAGATGATAATATGACAGGCACAGGAAAGCTATGGAGAGGCCACAGAGACTTGAGGTGATGCTTGCTGGGGCTGCAACACCATACCCCCCCGTATTTTAGAGTGTTTAAAGTCTGCAGCAGTATAATTATAGCAAACTCAAACTCAAAGTAACTGCTTTGGTTACGAGGAATTAGATCAACTGCACTGTTTTGACAGAACTTTAACTGAATGGATGACCTGCATAAAAAAAGAAAAGAAAAAGGACAAAAGTACTGAATGGTGTTGACCACAAGATGGATTGGAACTCAAACACAGTTTTCTTATAGATGAATTTTAATAACTATTAATTTATTGATATATATATATATATATGTGTAATTATGTAAGATGTACCCCCATGAGCCCCACAATACATTTGGAAATATCCATCTCAACTTTGTAAAACACACAAAACTAAATGATTAGCAGTGGTTTGAAACAAAGCTGACACTGGTAAATTAGAATAGTAATTCAGTATGTCTTAAGACCTGAACTCAATTCTTCTACAAGGAGCTAATTCACTATATGGAGAAAAGGAAGGATCGCTCAGGACAGCCGTGAGGTCTGTAATAACCTGTTGTCCTTTCTTTTCCTGTCTCCAAGGTTTCACTTTTCCATGTAACCCTAAAGAGTGGACACAAAAAGACATGTATTTTCTTGAAAGGTGAGAAATAAAATATATGTATTGACTTTAAGTGGCTCCACGCAGCACTGGCTCTTGAGTTTGATTTTCTTGCCTGTCTACATACAGTCCTCTCTCAGTTTCTCTGCTATTGTGCTCAGTGTCACTTTTGCTGAAGGAAAGTGGCTGAAATGTCGCTTTAACCAAACATCTTGAGATTTTGGAGACAGGTCTGAAACTGAAAAGAGATTGATTCTCATGGGAAAATCCTGTTGTTGGACAAGGAGATGTAAATCACAGCTGGCTTACAAAACTAGTGAAAAAACAGATTTTTTATTTTTTTATTTTTTTTTTTTTTTTTTTTTAAAATTGCCAAAGGGGGTAGGCTAGGCTCTGACAGGCTAAGGAATCTGGCTTTACCAGGGCCTGGGATCCACTGCTCACCTGAATGCATATGGGAGAAATTCTACTGCCAGTACACATCCAAGGCTAAAACTGTCATGTAGGTTTTTTTCTCTCCAGCATCTTCCCAAGGTGTCTTTCACACCTCTCAGACCCCACCAGTACTATATAACAATTGTCATTATTCTTATCGTTGCTTATTTTAGGCTTCTAAATAGTTATATTTTCCATTGGAGAGATTTCCCTGTGTGCAGCAAGGAAGCCATTCTGCACATCTTATGCGAGGGCTAATGCTGAGCTGTGGTCACTGGTGCCAAGGGCTGATCCCAGCAGGAGCCACGGCAGAAATGGAGCTGCCCCTGTGTGGCTGCCTGCCTGCCATTTCCCGCTGTGTCCGTGGGTCTGCAGGCTGGCCCTGTGAATGGAGTTATTGTTTTGCATTCAGGGAGCTGGGTACAAAACTCTGGGGGAGAGCTGGGCATGCTAAAGTGGTATAGAAATCTAGTGCCCAAGAGAAGAATCAGAAGGATGCAGAAGACAGCTCTTCTAGAGAGTCAGGGAATACAAGGTATCAGGCAAAGTGAAGCAAGGGCAAAGCAAGGGGAAATGTGAGGTTGCCGGTCTGGGGAGCAGCTGTGGCTGCCCACAGCAGTATGTTGTCCACACAGATGCTGTTTCCACCTGAGCAGGAACCAGTGGTGGAGGAGACTGGATCTCTATGCCCTCTGCAGGAATCAAAAGCTGCATTCTACTGTGGCCAAGACATGGCCAGCTGAGTGGTGTATACCAGGCACAGACCAGAGAGAGGACAGAGTGACCAGTGCCTGTACCTCCTCTTGGCCCACTCTTCAGTTTCTATTATAGCTCCTTTTCTACGCCACTTAAAGCAGTCATTACTCTTTTTTTATGTCCTAACAATACAGACAATTTCACCTTCTGCATTTTATATGGCTCTGTCAGTACCCTCTAATATTTTTGATTTCAAGAGCTTCTTCTGAACCTTTTAATTCTCAAGACTAGAAATCTTATTCAGATAGTAATTCAGTCTTCTTTAAAAATATCTACCTATATATTCACTGCTGTGATCCAGGATATCTCATTCTTCCATCTCTTCCTAAATCTTCCTTTAGAGTTCTTTTTTTTTTTTAGTTTTACCAATAGCCATTTTCTTCAATAGTAAGTTTTTATATTCTGGAGAATAATTTGAATATTTTTTTTCCTTTCAGGTTTTGGGAAGTGCCTTTTTGTTTTTCCTTCAAAAGATGGTGGACAGATTTGCCATGAGATGATTCTTAGCGAATATGTGAGAGCATGCTAACATCATCTGACACCTGTCAAACCAGCCATCTTCCCCCATGTCTCATGCTGGAAATCGAAGCCCAAAGGTAGGTGTCCTCTGAGATAATGGTAATTTCCAGTAAGCAGATTTAGAGGAAAATATAGTTTTTTTCTTCTTTCAGGGCTTACCTGAAGAACTGAAAACATGCTCTCTTTATTTTTATAACTCACTGGTAGCAGTTCCTCTCACTTACACTTACATACTCATACATACATACAAATGCACATATGCACATACTTACTTGCAGAAAGAAATAACTGTGCTAAAATCTTTAATGATACTGAGGAAGCAGTCACCTGTTACTCTGCTCTGGCAGGTTCAGCTGTCGAGTGAACTTGAGTTATTGTGGTGATTTATCATTACTGCTTTAAGCCATATGCTATATTCTGCACCTATATTTTATATTTATAGCTTCCTGTATTGAATACTTAAATTTTCATCTTATTTTCGCAATGAAAGAATTTTTAAGGTGAAAGCACTAACCAAAATTAGGTAATGATTACTCCTTATCTTGTCCTTGATACTTGTTACCTTTTTTCAAGTGGTTGACCAAAACTGTACCCATTTCACCTGTATTCAGAAATTTGGGCCAGAGGAGTGAATAATGTTAAGGTCAGCAACTCTTGGTAGTTTCCTAGGGATGACTTCTGTCGTAGATGTTAAAACAATCTCGGCTGAGGCTGGAGGTCTTTGCCTAAAGGCCCTGAGAAGTGGTGTTGTTGATGATGGAACTGCTGGAGCATGTCCCCTGCCAGCAATGCATTCCTCGGACATTCCTCACTTCCCTTGGCTGCTTATTCTCACCTGGTCAGGGCAGCTCCTTTCTCTCTCAGCTGCTCTGGAGGAACAGTTTCAGGGGTGGTTCTGCAAACCAGATCACCAAAATGAGCCAGGCAGAGGAGCTGAGAGGTCTGGTGGTAACACAGCATCCTTTCACCGGCCTGGTTTCATGGGCCATGATCTGCAGAAACAGAATGGGCAGCACCTGAAAGGGGAGGACTGGGGACGAGCAGCCACAAGCTCTTCCCCATTGGAAAAAATGGCTTCACCACTGAAGGAAAAATCAGTAACCACACAGAGAATAAAAATAAAGTAGGAAGGTCAGGACCTTTATTAATTAATATTAACTGATCATGGTAACTGCCTTATCTAGGCCTTGAGGTCAGTTTAGGGCCGTGCCAAACTTTCTGCCTCTTGTTTTGCACAGAATTACCAACTAATTTGCACTACCTATGCAGTAGTTACCATTCCTTCCCTCCCCTGGTTACAATACTTGTACACACAGTAGTAGCTACTCAGAGGGTTTTGTTTTCTTGTCATTTCTATTGGAGGAGTGACAGTAGAGAGGAGGAGGTAAATAGTGGATTTGATCTTTAAATTGAACTCTGCAGGATAGGAGATGCTACGATGCTTGGTTGATGGCAGAGCCTGAAATGCAGGACAACTCTTTGCCCCTGAAATGCTACTAGCCTTCTTTACTCCGCCTTCCAAAATAAAACACAAAATAAATAAAGCTTCCAGCATCAGTAAACTTCCTGCTGTTTGAACTGGCAGCTGGCCAACTCATTTGGACTGTTCTCCCCACTGGAATAAAACACCCATGCAAGAAGGGAAAAAAAGGTGAGGAGGCGCCTATGACGGCATGTAAAAGAATGCCTTGCCAATTTTCTTATTTGAACAATATAACAGGAAATCTTGGACTCAGTGTTTAAAAACAAGCTTACTCACACTCTTTCATAACATTTTTTTTTTTTTTTTTGAGCATTTATCACTTAAAACCAGGCAATTGTCCATCTGAGTGAATAAATATACAAACCCCATTCCTCTTTGAAGGATTGGGATTCAGGAAAATAGGGAGAAAGAATATCTGTACATAGATGCAGCAGTTTTCTGGGATTTTAGTCTCACTCCTGGACAGAAGTGGCACATGTGTTTGGATTTTCTTTTGTATGTGTTGGGGTTCCATGGCTGAATGCATGAATTGCACAGGCAGTGGACTGAGCTGCATTTTCAGCACGGTTTCTGCTCAGTCACTTATAGGTATTTATGATCTGATTTTGGAAACATCCAGACTCTGCCCCACATGTTCTAGAAATTAAAGAAAAGAAAGGCCCTGCAGAAGGACTGGCTGCGCATAGGATATTTTTTGAACGCTAATTTTTATGCAGATACTGTTGACAACAGTTAACAATTAAAAAGCACTTGATACAAGTGATGAAAACATGTACCTGGGAGGTTTGCCCAGTGTCAGCTAACTTGAGACTTGAACTCGGGTTACTGTCTGTACGTTTCAGTCTGTGTTTCTGGATTTACACAGGTGAAATGTTGACTTAGAAGAATATGGAACAAACCACTACAGCTTTAAGCTGCAGAGGTTTATTAAAAAAAAAAAAAAAGGCAGAAACAAAGGCAAGCAGATGGCTAAAGATGAAGGTCACATCAGATTGAGAAGTTTGTCAAAATGTGATGACATAGGTAATCTGTAAACTGTTATTGCACCTAGCTGGAGGTGCTGAAAAACATTTTGAAATTACAAAAAACACTGGAGTCACCAGCACACAGGCAGGAATGATAGCCTGGAGTGGTTCTGCTCTATGGATGAATGCCAGATGTGGAAAGCGACATATCTGGAATTAATGATATTAAACATGCTTTTCTTTTATGCTCAATAATAACTCTATTATGATTGATACAAACCGCAGACACTTTATCTAGTACAAATGGAATCGTCTGTCATTGACTATATTAAATCATCAATTTCTGCATGATGAGGATCGTTTAGGGTAACTAATCATCTGTCTCGTTCTGAAGTCTTTAAGGCTGATCAGATAACGTTTTGAATACTGCCTGAGCAACCATGACAATCTAACCCTTCCATGTAAGGATTGAGAGGGGCCCATTATGCCGTCAAAGCCTGTGGAAATATCACAGCTCTTTCTCTACATAATACCCTGCTGTAAATAAATCACTCTCCACCGCAAACTTTATTGATCACAAGCACTTCCATGCTTGTGTCTAGTGAAGTCTCTACAGAATAAAATGCTGCTTTATATTTTGTCTTGTCAAAATATTAAACGGCTCTGTCAAGCGGAGTCAGGCTAGCAGTGATGGTGTAATTCTGCTGTAGCCCTTCTCTTTCCCTCTTTCTATCTCAGCTGCCAAGCTTACAAAGCAGGATTTTTTTATAAACTTTCCAATTATAGTCTCGTAAGATTATGAAGCCTTAAGATAAAGTGTCCTAATTTAGAATGGTAGGGTACTGGAACCACTAGACAAGAGCCTGTTAGATAAAATATTTCTCACCAGAAAAAGATAACCTGGCTTATTTATATACACAACATTAATGGGCAATAGGAGATAGCCTGGAATATCCCTATTATTTTACCAAGTGAGATAGGAGAGAAATATTTGAATTAATTCAAGCTCAAAGTGTTTATTATTCACAGACAAAAACCATCCCTCTTATTATTAGACAAATGTACCAAAGGAGGAAACTGAGAGACTCCAGGTTAGCACAGCGCTTTGCATTTTCATACCCTATCGTTAGTTTGTAATTCTGTAAATAAGATAATGTATCTGTAGTGATACAGAAGCACCGTCACGGTGTGAGGGGGAGGGAGGACTGCTACTGCCTCCGACTTCAGCTCACGTTGTGTTTGTCATTGGATGGTCTCACTTCAACACTGCTTAGCCACACAGAGCACTGCTCTTTTTTAACACCCTGCGAATCTCCGGGGGAAAAACCTGGGGTCTTGCAGAGCTTTGCTGAGCACAGCCCGGGCAGATTGTAAGGAGGTTTGGGGCTGTCCTTGGGAAGAAGCCGGAGCACTTTCAGGGCTGCTTGATGTTGTAATAGGATTCACTACCTCAGGACTGCAGAATCTTAAGCTTTGTCAAGCAGTCCCATATGCTTCCCTCTCCAGGAAAGGCGAATAAGAGCCAAAAGTGGTGGCAAAAAATTCTAACCTGTGCTGAAAATAAGGCTGAAACACAGAAACAGGGAGCTGACAGTGACTTCCTGACTTCTGGGCTTCTCAGGGAATCGGAGAAAATCTGGTCTCAAAATCACCATGTTTTATTCCCTTCCCTGTTTGATTTTCATGCAGGTAGAGTTTCTGTTCAGGGAGCATAAATGTGGAGTTCACAACCAACCTTCTTTCTCTTGGTTGTCTTTTTTTTTTTTTCCCTGTGACAAATCAAAATCCGTATTAGGTTAGAGAACAGCAGAGAGACCATCTGCAGAGGAAGATGGGCAATTGTGAAAAGAGGTCGAGAACAGAATAGGGAAGAAGGAGCAGCAGAGCCAGGGGTCAGCGGAAGGACAGAGGCCGTGAGTTGGAGGTGTACCCACTCATCCCACACGTAAGCTCCTTTCACTGAGGCAGCGGGGAGCGATCTCTCTGAAAAGCACCTACCGCAAGGAAGTCCTGACTCTGCTGTGCCTTACAGATATGACTCAAACAGAGATACTCAGTCTCAAAATGAAAGCAGGCAGAGTGAAGTTACTGATGTGTTGGACACTTGACAGTGAGAGCTCCTGAGCAGGAGAGTGCTGGCTGGCCCCATGAGTTACAGACGCACCATCAGGTTTTCTAAACTGCATATGCAATCCCCCAAATAGTTATTTCGTGTGATTATGATCAAGGACATTTACTTTTTAAATTATGCTAGCCAAAAAGTATTCCAATGACCTAAAGCAGATGTGGACAATCTCTGAGCCAAGTAACTGCAGTATTTAGAAGTCCTAAAATGGTCTGGCCACTCTCACTTGTCCTTGCTCTTCCTGATCTACAAATTGTTCCCCTTCAAAAGGGACTTAAAGGTTCACTTACAAGACTTCAACAACTTCATCATCTTCTTCTTTATTACCTTTAGTGTTGTCCAATTAGGGGAAAAGTGAGGAGCCTCTTACATCAGTAAAGGCAATAGTTAATGACAGGAATACAGGCTGTGAAGAAGCAGTTGTTTAGTTAAAACCTTTGATAAATCTCTTTGAATAATAAAAATTTGTAAAATTAATTTTTTATGGAAAGCTTGCAAAACATAGAAAGGTGTGAAATTCAGTGATTACTGCGTTAGTAATTACTATTGCTCTGAACTCAAGTAAAAGTGAAAGGCATCAGCAGTTGAATACTCCGTCCACTTCCGGTGCTTTATTATCTAAAGAAATAATATTTTTCAATTAGTAAATGAAACACTAGATTGCTCTTTCCCAAACTTTGTGTGTTCATGTTTCATCTACATTCTTTAGAAATTATGATTACCTGGAATACCATTGCTTGCTTCCTTTGGTTTCTTTATGCAGTTTCAACAAATTGCAGCCTTTCAATAAATCCAACCTTTCTTTTGAGATCGATTTCCAAAGCAATGGACTTTAAAAATAAGAATGGCTTGTGTTATGGAAGAGTATAAATACATCCCTAACTAACATACTAATTTATCTGTTTGCAGATGTTCTAGGATAGTTCTAGGTCATAGTTAAAAATGCATAGCAAAGAACCTAAAAAGAAAGTAAGAGCAGTGTTCTCATTATTTAAAATTATCATTTTTATAAGTATAAAAAGTCCAACAATAAGCAGCAGAGTTTGCGTGAAATGCGATTGAACCTTTTCGTTATGCAAATAGAGTTAATGTAATTAAGAAAATGCACTGTGACTGTTTTCAACTTAGAACTAAGCTGCAGAGCTCAGGAACAATGGATAAAAAGAAAAAAGGTATTACTCAAAAAAGGTAACTATTAGTGACAAATCAGTCTATAGTAACACCAGAGATTACTCTGGTGTCAAAGAACTGCTTTTCGCGGCTGAACGACTTCAGGATCAAACACCTGGAACAAGATAAACATCTTCTTTACTTAAAACATACTTCCAGGAAGTAGTTTGCTGTCCTTTAACTTTCATTGCTGTTGTGAGCATGGTTAGTAGGAGGAAGAAAGGAGGGAGGGGAAGAGAGAGAGAGAACAGACCCCCCAAGAGTGGTGTGGTTTGGTCAAAAGCTCCAGACCTTGGAAATCTTTGCATACTAACATCTGAAACAGGTGGTCCTGGGCTCATTTGGTGAGCATAAGTTGCTGTGTGTCGACCTTATGCTCCCGAGCCTTCTCAGATGTGTAGCCAGGAGGGATCTGTCTGACTGTGTGTGATTTTTTTATATCTTTCAGCTGAATCACAGGTCTTAATGCAAAATGCACTCAGGGACAGCACAGGGAATTGTGACACTCCCTATAGGACTTTTCCACTATAAACCAATAAATGGATTACGCTGATCTGTGTAGTTTTTTCATCTGTGATTGCTAAAATGTGGATAAAGTCTTCATTTTAATATTTAATAGTAATAATCTTCATTTAATCAGCCATACAAGCATAATTTATTGGAAACCGCATAGACTATTGTGAGTGGAGGAGATTTCTGTGCCGGTTACTAAGGGCTGGGAATAGGGCAGGCACATATTGGAAGAAAATAAAATTCCCATCAATGGAGTGCAGAAAGCTGGAGATGTAAAGAGAGAAGGGCAAATGCAAATAGCAGTAGTGGGTGAAAGCACGGGTATTGCTTCACATTTAATGACTGACTGCGTTAAGGACCCCAGTCGTCTCCTCTGGCCAATCATTAACCGCTTGGAAATGTCCTCCCATTAGCTCTTATTGTTAACAACAAGTTACTAATACATATTTAACAGTATTCATTATATTTTTTAACTGCCTCAGCCTCAGTGAGAGAGCGTGAGCAGACAGGAACTGCATCCCGCAAGCTCTGAGAGGCAGGAGAGAGCGGCACGGCAGAGCTGCCTTTCGGCGGAGCGCCCGCGCCGCTGCCCGGCCCGGCTGCGAGAGCGAGCGCCCGGCCCGGCCCTGCCCAGGCGCGGCCGAGCCCTCCCCAGCGCGCACGGCCACGCGCACGCAGCAGAAGCCTGGCTTTTTGAAACGTGAGCAGTGCAGATTTAAAGTGGCGTTGAGCATGTAAACTCACTTCTTTTTTTTTGTTGTTTGTTTGTTTGTTTGTTTATTTGTTTCTGACAATAGTAGATAACTATGTCGCAAGTAAACGTCCACGAAGATTCCTGGGGTTTTGTTTCTTGGGATTGTTCTTCCGAACTCTGTCCTTTCAGTTGGTCTATATCGTGTTCTTGAAAACAGTTGGAATTTAGAAAAACAACTGAGCTACCGGTGCGATATTAAAATGCATTATTTTAAACATAGACAGCAATGAGTTTAAAAGTTATGATTCCTCAAAATTCTATTAACTCGTTTCCTGGCGGATAAACAGAAATGCACAAAATAGACTAACCTGTAGGGAGTAAGTGGCCATGAGCCTGGAGGCCTGCCCTAATGGTACGGGTGTCTCACATTGACTCAAAAGATCCCTAGGCAGAATTTGTTATCTGAGGAAGTGAAAGTGGATGATTTATTGCAGCTAGATCCTCAAAAACAGATTCACAATTATCAAATAACAGAATCTGTTAGTTCTGCTGCCTTCAGTAAAATAACAGATCTCCATGGAAATAGGATTACAGGAAAAACCATATTAGATTAGGGTTCATCTGGCTCAATTTCCTGTCTCTGACAATAGCCAGTACTTCAGAGGAGGGTGGCACAAATAGACTATTAAATGTACGTAATTTTTTAGATTAAATGTATAGAATCTGAGTATAAAATCATCCTGTCTTTCTCCTGCTCCTTGTTTCTTCTTTTCACTTTCTTCTTACGTATCTTTGGCCCTTTGTCTCCTGAAGTGTGATACTTTCTACATTTTGGGCTTTACTGGGAAAATTGTTGAATATTTGCACTATCTCTGAATCATATGACACTGTTAAATGGTGTCTGGAGTATAAAAACTTGGCACAGTGCATTTTTTGAGGCTTGAGCTTTGTCTACTCACTTGGAGTGCTCTTGTGGCTACAATACCAACACACACACATGTAGTATTACTATTTTGGATCTGTAGACTAGTAACTCATAAAATCCCACTAAAAATTCCTCTACGTTTAAAGAGTCAATAATCTTACATTGAACTAAATCCAGGACAGATAAATGATGCTGAACACATTTTCTGAACACAGCATCTAGTGCTACCTGATAACCCATATCTCGAAACTTCCCTCAAAGTCCCTTTTATATCTGGGCCCTGTTGTTTGGTGGTGACTGATGGTTGTAAACTAATCAGTGTGAGGTGCCAGTGAGGAGGTCAGAAATCTGCTACAGATACTATTTGCATTGCAAAGACCTGCTTGCCCCAACTTTGGACCTCAAGTTATGCTGGAAACCAAAACTCCCATTGTTCCCACAGCTCCAGGCATACCTCCTCCTCAAGGAACAAAATGTAATATTTGTGGTTTTTACCATAATTATTTTTCTTCAGTGGAAAGCCCAAGTGAAACAGACTGTGGCTGGATGTGTAGGTACTTAAGATACACAAAAATTGTTCTCACTTTTGGGCACTCTTTGAAACCCTTTTCTCTGGGTTATTTTGGGTTTTATGGGCTGGGTGCAGAAGGTTTTTTTTATTGTGGGCTCCTATAGCAGGCATTTGACCCAAAGCATATGGAAGAACTGGCCCTGTGTTTGCATTGAGACCTCATTGATCAGTAGTTTAACGAAGAACAAAGAGACCATGGTGCACACACTGGGAGCTGTAGTACCACTTGCCCGAGCAGCACACTGGTTAATTGTACGCAGCAGGACATCTTGTGTGCTGCCAAAAGATGTTGGAGTAGCTATGAAACAGCAACTTGAAGGGTTAGTAACAAATCAGTATTACCTTCTGGGCTTAGGCTGAGGAGAAAGGGCAGCTCCTTACGGATTTTGTTTTGTTCTCCCTAAATAAAACCTCTAGATCCAACAGGGTAATGTTTTGTCTTACCAATGCATCTGTTTCTTTCTTGGTAAATAATATTTTAATTCCATGTGTAGCTAATGTTTTAAAGATAAGTCATTAAAGAAACAAATTTTAATTCTAGATTTCCACAGACTTATTAGGATTATCGTGAATTAAAACATAATGAAAAATAGCCTGATTAAGGTTATTAAGAGGTTATATCATCTTTAAGCCATACCTCTGTTGAAAGAGGCTCATGAAAGGAGAAGTGTCTGTCAGCTAAGACGTCTGCAGTTTGATTAAAAGCATGAAAAAAAGGCACAAATTCTTCTCCACCTGGAAGGATAAGACAAAGATTTACTGTCACTGAATGCGCCAAAAAGTCCTTGTCTTCTGTGCTGCTTAGTCTTGAGACTAAGTCCAATTCATTTTTCATGTCCAGCTACAAATAAAATAGGGAGAAATTACTGTGATTTCTTCAGATGTTTGAATATTAGCAAGTGTTTGGAATGAAAGCTATTAACATAACAAAATGAGAGACTTTTAAACTGGAAAACAGGAAGCTGGTTATTGTCTGATAGATTTTTCCAGGATCCTTATACTGTGCTGAAGCAATGGGAAATTAGTGAAAATCCACTAAACCAGCCATTCTGCTGTGCATGCTGAAAGTCAGAATTCCTTATCAAGCCTCATAATATCTCATCCATTTATTAGAGCTCGCCAAATAAACTAACAGTTCCACCAGTCCTGCAGCTGTTTTCAGGAGGCCGCAGCTCCCTGAACCTGAAACTTTGACTGCTGACAACAAGTTGCTTGAAGCAGAAATGTTATTGAGAAGCCACCTTCCCTGCAGCATCCCTGCTCCTGCTGCCACCTCCAGCTCGGTGCCTCCATCTGCCTGGCTGTACCGTGGGGCAGCAGTGCCGGCAGGCTCTGCCCACGAGGTCCAGGATGCTGCTGAGCTTCTCATCAAACGCCCCGTGCTGCAGGGACTCTTTCCTCCAAGTACTGCAGACAGCCCTGACTGTGAGTTTGACAGGCGTGCACTTGCCTACGTTTATAATGAAGATGCTATTGGCAGACCCTCCACAGGTTGGGTAAGGTGATTTCTTTAGCCAGAGATTTACAAGATTTTGCAGGAAAGCCTCCTCAGCTTTTTCAGCATTTTTTTTTAGATGATGCCCCAATGCAGCCATTGCCAATATTCACCTTTGGGAAAGGTTCCTGAAATATTTTTAGCCTCTGACTCTTCTCTCTGCACTTAGAAATATCCTTCATAAAGTAGTAGAAGAACTAGATATTTACTGGACCCTATACACTGCCAAATCTATCTTTCTCTGTTTACATTTCCTTATCTAATTTTGTATTTCCTACTGTAGGCCACCAATTGCAGGAGTTGCATGTTGTGAGGTACAGATACAATGTATTCCCTAGAGGGGCAGAGTACAAAAGTAAGTTGCTTACTTTTTTTACTCAGTTTTTGAACTGTTTTCTTCTGTAAATAATCACTATTGTAGCAGTTCACTCTTTCCCTGTGTAGCTGTGCCTGATGTTTACTGAAGCTGACATGCAAACACAGTATTCATACCTCTTCCTAAAGTCTTCATGCATTCATCCTAGTATCCTAGCACTTTGTTGGACTAGAATATCAGACCGTGTTTCAAAGCGTTTTTAATGCTGATTTTTCAGTCTACTTCCAAAAAAGCTAACTACCTTATACCCACATTAATGTAAGATGTGGAGGCAGGAGACAGAGAAGCTGCCATAGCAGAAGAGCTGACCAGTGCTTGTGACTTAAATGTGATATCTTATACCTTATGCACGGTAGGTAAATCATTCATAGTTGTGCTTGGCCAGTTGTGCAACATCTTATCTGAAGGAGAAAAATTGCCTTCTGACTCCCACAGAGTATCATTTTCTGCCCTAATGCATGAGAAAGCTCTACTGCTATTTGCTTAAAGAAATAATTTTTTTCTTCCAATCTTCTACTTTATTCAATTGGAATTAAGTATTTTCTGGAGTGCCCAGCAGCTGAAGGGTGCACATTTACCTGGCCTTGGATATGGCACTGTCAGTGCATTCTGAGTAATTGCAGCGCTTTATCTTGTTTATGAAAATGTTGTTTGCTTTTATCTACCAAGGGTGGCATCCAGGAATGCTACACTTATGCTTTAAACACCAAAAAGACTTAGAAATGCTAAAGATGAGAGTACACTTTATTGTAAGCATGACAGTCGCAAGTTAAAAAACTTCATCTTTAGCCCTCAGTAGTGGCATGGTGCTCTAGCTATAGGAAAGGCTGTGCAGGGGTAGGGAGTCGTGATGTTCCAGCTGTGCTCCTGTAACTCGGATATTTGCAGCTGAGATAACTAGTCCTCTCAGCTATTCTGTGCTGCAGGAAAAACAGTCAAGATAGCTGCTGTCTAGGCACCATGACTGACTGCTCTGGACTGATCACATAACATCTTTTTTTTAGCAGCATTATTCACATGAATTACTAACTTCAGCCATGAAGCCATGCAGTAGATTGCAGAAGTCTGTTATCTCACATAACAAATTAGGTTTAGTAAACCAAGCCTTAAAATAACTGTCACATTTGAAACTCAGTCTTAGGTTTTCAGGTCATATTTTTTTACAAATTAAGCTGAAAACACTTCTGGCATGAGTAATGTTGAGAGTGATGTACATTTCCCTTGCTATGGGCTAAATCTTCCATCCTGCCAACTGTGCCTGTGAGGGATGTGCATGCAGAAAAGACGTAAAGCAGAAATGCCTTGCACCCACAGCTCCCGGCCTGGTATCTGTGCCCTGCAAAGGCTCGGTGCCGGGAGAGCGGGCACGTTCTCTCATGGAGCATCCCAGGTTTTCAGTCTCTTCATCTTCCCTCTGCTGGGTGCAGGCTGTAGATACAGACACTTCCTTCACCCTCAGCATCTTTGAAGTGATGCAAATCTGGAGTGTAACTAAGGTGTCTTTTTTCTTCCAGGTGATGGTTGTGCTCTGAATGCATCAGTCCAGAGAGATCTGTAGAGGAGAATGAAGGTGGGGACTTGTGCACGTCTGAAGCTGCTGTCTCCACGTGGCCTTTGGGTCCTCAGAGCCAGAGCAGCACATTCATGGTAGGTCCCGGATTACAGAGTTTTGTTTCACAAAAGAAACAAACACAAAGCATTTTAGATAGTGTTAGACACAGAGTGATACTGAAAAGCTCTCCACCTGCAGTCTAGTTAACATACTTGGTGTCATGCCGTTATGGTTCTTGTTAAGAGTATTTGTGAGCCTGAAGGACTCAGCACTTCTGCTTCCTCACATAGGAGAGCACTCAGAAGAAAAATGGCAAAATATTTTGTTTAGTATGAGGCCAAAACTCCTTAATTCTAATATTAAAGGATCAGATACTCCCTTCAGTGAAAGAGTTGTTCATTTTGTTGTACTGCTTGTGCAGAATATATTTACTCAGGCTACCAACAAGGTAATCTCTTTGGGTTTTGGTTTGCGTTTTATTAAGACTTGAATCAAGACCATTAACTTACTTTACTCAGGCCAGGAAGGACAACTGCCTTCAGAATTGTACTGGTTGATAAAACATATGAGACTTGGAGCAGTATTTAAGAAAAAAGTGTTTGAGATGATGTCCCATTAAATGCAGCCACTGTTGATAAAATTGCAAATGCAGAATCTGACTTTGTTGGCTTTAGGAATGTTTCTAGAAAAGCCAACTCAGAATGTTTCTTTCTAATCTAAAATTAGGACCAGAATGATAATATCGTGATTTTCTTGTTATATAATAGTGACATAACAGTGACAGAAAGTGTGACAGTAAGTGACATAGACACATAAAGAAAGCCCATTTTTTTCCTAATCTACCAGAATGTGTTATGTCAACCAAAAAAAAAAGTATTTTAACTAGATTTCTGGAAAGAAATCGCATTGGAAAATAATGCCAGGATATAGCCATGAGAGAAAGACACAAGAAGGGACTAGAAGCTGTTTAAGTAAAGGAGAATAATGAAAAGAAAAATCATTGTGAAACTATAGAGGGTTAATGTATGCATGTATATACATGTGGGTGGATTTTCAAACTTCATAGCAGAAATCAGTTTGTTTTTCCTGTACTTTAGTTAAGAAAATGCATGTGATACTTGTAAGCACAGAAAAAAAAAAAAAGAGTAAAGAAAACTCAAATATTTCAGAAAATTCAAGATCAAGAAAAGAGCAAGGAAACTGGTAAAATTCAACAAATTTAGCTGAATGGTCAGGATAATGGTTCAGTGTTGACAAATGTAACATGAGAAGGAATAATTTGAGCCATCCAAATACATCATTATTGTCACTCAAGAGGAGCCCTGTGCCTTCTACTGGATGGTTCAATGAAAGTCTCTGCTCTGTATAGAGTAAGGGTCAAAGAAGCAAGCAAACTGTTAGGATACAAAAGGATTGGGAGAGAAATAATGCCCAAAATCTTATAATGTCATTAAATAAATCAGTGGTATGCCCTGACCTGGAGTACTATATTCAGTTGTGGTTATCCTGCCTTGAAGAGAATGTATCATAAATAGATGAAGTATAGAGATGGGCAGTGTAATTGATTAGAAGCATGAAAAGCCCTTCATTCCAAGACAAATTAAAAAGTTTAATTTTTTTTTTTTAATGAGAGTGAAGATGAACTATATGGGCCACTTATAATAGTGGGTGCACAGTGTATAGAAGAGGTTATTTATTTAGTAAGACAGTAAGTTAAGAAGAAGTGCAATGAAGTTAGTAATCATTGCAATACATAATTTTTCTCTGGAACTCAGTGCAACTTGGTGGCCAAGACTTCAGCTGAATGCAGAGTTCAGTTAGATAAGTATTTAAATAAATATATCACCTATGCTGCAGTCCACAAGATTTAAAAGTTTTTTTGAGTTACGGACTACTCTAAGGGTGAACATTAGCCAAATTATAGAGAGTTAAGAAGAAACCTTTCCTATGGGCAGGTTATTTCATAAATTCTTGCTGCAGGGCTTCTGACACCTCTCCCTGAAACACACCTAGTACAGGCCACTGTCAGAGAGCATATCTGAGGAGATGGACCACTGCTCTGATCCAGTGTGTCAATTCCTATGTTGAATCAATGATACAGAGATGAAAGGTTCGATATCCTATTATCAGTCTCTTGAACCATCAAATTCTCCTCCTCTTCCCTATTCAGCTATTGATTAAATTAAATGCAGCAAGGTAAATGGGGACAGGAAAGAAATTCCTTATCTTAGCAGAGCTCTTTGTCTATGTGCTTTAGTCTGCATTATAAGGAGATGGTAACCCCAAACTACTGAGGAATCTGTATACTAGGTTTTTTCACAGCAGCCTTTCCACACAAGGATCCCACTATTTGGTTATTATTTTTAAGGCCATTTAAATTTTTATTATTTTTAGATATATAAGTATGCATTTTCTGCTCATTACATTCTGCAGTTCTGGAGCAAAAAAGAGGTACAAAGAGACTGTGAAGGACAAACCCCCACCATTCATCTGTATACATGTGCCATGCTGACTGCTGTATGTTTTGGAAAGATCCTCTGTAGATTCACCAATCTAAAGAAATAATGAGCTTAAAGCAGTGGAACCTCTGAAAACAGTTGGCAGTTAGATAATGATGGATATGCTACAGAATCCAGAGATCTTGGTGGTGGAGGATGAATGATGCATATAATGAAGAGAAGGCTGAAGCTGATCACCTTCCCTGTTAGTATAAACACGTAAAATGCAATTCACTGTGATGATGGTGGTGGTGCATTGCATAATAAATTATGTGTCTGGATCATAAAGGCAATATTTTATGATAGAAAAGTTTAATAGAAAATGTATGTAAATGAGTTTAACTTGCCAAATGATGCTTTTTGACTCAAGTGTAAGGGGAGAAAATAATTTCTTCTCCAGCACATTTGCAAGTTGAGCTGAAAAATGTCTGTGAGTTCCACTTTCCAATTTCACTCACATTTTCAGACATAGAGGGGTAATAGATTAGTTAAGAGCTGTGTTTTATTGCTGTAAAACTGCTCAACATTGTGCAAAATTTTTGAAAGTGCTATGAGTGAAAGTTAGTGGTGAGGAAAACGTGGTGGAAATTGCTGATTAATAGAGGAGCAGGACCCAGCCAAATCCTGTTCCAAAATTTCCGGAGCTTTGCATGGGCTCAAAATTCACCTGGGGAGCTATAAATGAAGATTGTCCTAGCAGAGAAGACTTAATAAACAGAGAACTCCAGTGGGGGAAAAAACCCCCCAGCCAGATAAACAAACAAAATGCTGGACAGTAAGACACTGGTGAGGGATAGGAACGCTCTTGTGTTTGCCACAGTCTGCAGAGGCGTTGTATGAGAGGTGCAGCCAGGCTTCAACACCCTCAGGCACGTGGGGGGACTCTCAGCATTGTCCTGTGCAGGACCAGGAGCGGGACTTTGATAATCCTCGTTGGGTCTCTTCCAGCTCATGGTAGGACTCTTCTTAAGGACCTCCTCTTCTTAAGATGAATATGAGAGTTTTGAGACATGTTGTTCAGACAGGAATGTCATTATTTACCTAGGTTGAACTATTGATAAAAAAGGGAGTGGGATATTTTGGTGAGAGTACAGGGTTGGGTTGGGGTTTCTTTCCATGGTGTTGGCTACACTTTGAGTGAATTCGTAGTGTTTTGGGGGTTTTTTAATAATTTGACTGAAATATACTTCATTTTATATATATGTATAAAAAAATATATATGCACAAAACCCCTATCTGTGAGAACTTTTACAAAAAATGATTTTAATATTCCAATAAAATTTTTACTATAGAAAAGTAAAATTCAATAAAATTTTCTAAAATAAATTCTAAGTAAAATTTACACATCATAGACAGCCGAAATATTGATTAAAAGCACCAAATTGACATTTTGAAACATAGCAGCTTAAATCATTGTTTTGTTTTGACATTTTGATGCAAAAAGTAGATATTTTTGTGTGACATTTCCAAAGCAAGTTGGGATTTTTTTGGTAACTTTCCTACAGAAATGTTTTATGATTCAACAAGCAAATGTCAAACTTTTAGAATTCCCATGCAACATAAATTCCATTGGCTGATCAGCTCTTATTCATGCCCTTTGAAGGAGAGTTGAGCCTATCAACATAATAGAAATCTGTATTTCCACACAAGAAGTTTCAATTCAAATTTGAATTCTAGCAGTCACACATAATTATCCTTTTTGGCAAATTCTGTTGAGAAACAGTGGGTGTAATATTTTGTCACTTTGAGATTTTTTTAGGTAACAGCAAATCAGAGGGGAAAAAGCATAAAAATCATATTTCAAGAGGATTTTAGGAAATTATTTCATTAGCTGAAATTGGAAGTAGTTGTCTTTATTTAGTCAAACACTATACTGCCCCCACCTAGACAGAAGGTAAATAAATAATCACAAAAGGATTTTATCTTTGTCTCAGCAAAGCATCATTCATTTCTGGCTGGTGGGTAGGTGTCCCAGAGGTGGAAGGTGTATAAGGCTCTCTTGGCTGATGCCAGTCTTGTTACTAAATGCCAAAGCTGGAGCACTGGTTTTCTAGAACTGCACATAGGTCATGTTAAACAGCTATGAACAACAGAAGAGCACCACAGTCCTGCAGAAAGGATGGGCTGCCCATCTGTAAATCCTCCTAGGGAGATCTGGGTAACAAAGCAACCTCTACCTTTAAGCATGTGAACAGAGCAGAACATGCTGCTTAATACTGGGATCTCCCAGGGCTGGGTGAGAAGTTGGAATTTGGTTCTAGTAATGGCAAGGACCTGTGAGAAACTGGACTCTGAATCCTCAGCCATTAGCAATTGCTGACCTGAGAAGGAATTTGATTGTCTAAACTGAGTCAATCTGACACAGATTTATGGGTTTCATTCATTTCTTCTGTACAGTTACCTAAATTCACATAAATGAATGGAAAAATTAGAAAAAAATTCTTAATATGAATGTTTATTTGTCAAAGAGAAGCAAAAATAAGCCATTTTCTCCAGTTTTATTTTCAGATATTCTCACCAGAGCTAGAATTCTTTGTATCTACATCCACAATATATTTATTAAAAACAAAAAGATAAGAACTAACATGAGACAACAACAACTCTATTAGAAATCTCCTGGTAACATGAAAAGCAGTACAGCTGTGCTCTGCTGAAATGGTTAATAGGAAAAGGAAAAAAAGAAAATTAGACCCTTTATTCTAGAGAGCATGCATTTATGCAAAGAGGATGTTTAGCTGGGGGTGAAGAGATGAGGACTTGGCCAGTTATGAACTTGTAGAATAATCATGGGAAAAATGATGAAGTGTTCATAGTGGTATAGTAATGACATACATAAAGCAAATGTGTTATGATTAGATCAAATTGCAAAGAGAAATGAGTAAATGTTGAGAACAATGCCGTGTTCAATGTGTAAACAACACATCTCTCTCCTTATCTGGGGTTGTTATAAGCAATCAAGAGTTAAAAATACAAGAGCACTTTTTAGAGGCAACCTCATGACTGGCAATCAGTGCTAATAAGATTCTTTTCCTCTTGCAAGATTCACAGAAAGCCCTCAATCCATGCCGAGCACATTCAAAGGCAAGGGACTAAGCGCTCCCCTTACAGGTTCATTATCATTCGCAGGTTATCCCAAGCCAAGTGAATCAGGAAAGCAAATGAATTAGTGAGAATTAAGGAGCCTCTGTGGTCTGAACCCTCTCCAAATCTCAGCTAAGATGAAAGGTAGACGCTGATGTCTTGTGTCCCAGGGTTTTCAGAATTGGAGCCCCAGTGCCGAGCCGCTTCCTCCAGAGCCTTGCAGAAATGTGCAGGCAGTTAATGTTGCCTAACGTCTCCTGACCGTGGGTTCAGCCATGTGGGAAAAGTTTTACGAGGCTGCAAAAACCAAACCCCCTTTCACTCACAATTAATTACAGGAGAGTTGTTATAGCACCTCGCTGTCAATGAGTCCAGTGAAAGCGCACATTCCTCTCATCTCGCTCAGTAATAATCAAAGATACTCAGGTAATGTCTCAGTGCGTAATAATATCAAATGGGGGAGTTAAAAGACAGCTCTAAAGCACATTGCACCACTAACAGTACTGTTTCATTGAACCACTAACAGTACTGTTTCATTGGAAGCAATACCTTAAATGAGAGGATTTGTACATGACATGAATTGGAATCTCCAGTGTTTACCTTCCCTATTTTCATCTGTCTGAAACGATGCAGCACCTGACAATCTTTTAATCATATACTTATTTTTAGTTGTTGTGATACAGTGATCTTCTGAGGGAAGCTATGGCCTTAAAGTACAATGGGTTGGAAAGATTTGAAAGGAAAGCAGTTTGTTTTCATTAAATACTTGTTACTGCTAATTATATTTGATCATTATAAATAATACAGTTTAATTAAAGAAGCATGTCACCTAGAAAAAATATTTGTTTTCCAAAGGATAACAGTATATCTTTGCACTTGCAAGTAGGGGGTGGAAATGCCAAGTGAAAAATGTGCAGATGTATTTGTTTGTGTGTCTGTGTGTGTTTGCGTGTGGGTATAAACAAAACAGTATTGGTTTTGGGAGAGTAGATGTTTCATAGAAAAAATAAATCTATTCAAAAGAATTTTTCCAATTCTGATAATGAAATTATATTTAAAGAGCTATATTGTATCATATCAGATGATAGCATTATGTGTGTTTCAAATTATTTAACATAAGTAATTATCTACAATAAATAACATTTGGCAAATGACATTAACCAGTGTTTTCACAGCCTAGGTTTGTATCAATGTTCTCATCAGATATATTTCTCTGCCATGATTTTTAATGTCATCTGTTTCATGAATGTGAAGAGTTCAGTATGAAATTACATGTTTGTCATAATAAATGTATGGGTTTAATTTTTTTTTTTTGCAAATGATATTTTTTAAAGGTTAGTTTCAAGGAAATTAATAGAAAATGAAGGCTAATAACTCTGCATGTAACTGAAGTCTCGAATTCATGTACCAATGTACATAATTGTTCCTTTAAACAATCATGTTGGAAAATTTTCTAGTTTTTACTTCCCCTCTTCATATAATTCCTGACTCATGACCTCCTATCTACCAGTCAGGCTTGATGTGCATGACTGTATCTCATTTATAATAATCATGATCTTTACAGAGAGATCGATTAAAATATTATGGTTCTTTTAAAATCAGAATGCATATCAAACGAAGCCTCACTTATAAAACAGAGAAAAAGCCCAGGCTTTTGCAGTCTCCTCAGTGTGAATAAGATGTTGTAAAAATCTCTTAATATTCAAAGACAGTTAATCATTAAACAGGCAAATATGTTAATACGGTTTTATCACAATTGAAAATGCTGTTAGTGGCTCTATGGATTACACTGTTCTATATACACTACATTTAACACAGTTGACAAAATGAGTCCCTGTTCTGAAATTTTTGGGTTTTTTCAAAAATCACCCCCTCTAAAATAATATGTAGTTTAAATAAAAAGCTAAAATAATTTAAATAACTGGGGATTTTTTGTATGCACTCTCGTTTGTATAAAAAGTATTTTAGAAACTACAGAACATTTTAATCCCTTCTCTTTTTTTTTCACATAAAATTGCTGAATGGAAAAAAACCACAACATTATTTAAACGGAGGTTGAAAATATCTAGAGGCTTCAACAGTGGACAATTTCTTTCCCTTGTACTTATAATTAAATCTTTTTTTTGGGGGCGGGGTTTGGGGGGAAGGAGGAGGAGGACGGTGTTAGTAATCCCGGCCACTATATTGCTTGTAAAGAAAATGCTCTAAGACTTAAAGGAAAGATAAAGGTGAAGTGCAGGATAGTGTTAAAATTCAACAAATCTCATTCTTAATTCCTTAACACTGCAATATTGTTCATTTTCTATTATCTTTTTTATTTTCACCAAGCTTTGTGCATTTGTGCATGGAATTTGTACATTTTTCTGTTTTTTAAATTAGATGAAAGAAACATTTCAATTTATATAATTCTACCCACTCTCTTCCTAACCTCTGTAGCACGAGAGGATTTTATTAATTGCATTCTTTAATACTGCTCTTGTTTTTAATCAGTTTCCTCTAGGTTAGCTTATGTATCACTTTTAGTAAATTCTATTTATGTTATCCAAACAATTAAAGATAGCAGATGCAGGTAAAATCCTTTTGAAAAAGGCTTGAGCATAGGACAGAAGAGAAAAAAAACCAAACCAAAACAAAAAACAATTAGAACAATCTCCCAGCCAGTATCAGGCTAGAAAAAAGCGAAGCACACACAATACCCTCAAGTGTGTGCGTGTGTGTGTGGGAAGAGCTTCATAATCCCAATATTATTTAAAATGGTGTGGATCTGCGGCAGCCTGCAGCAACAGCAGCTTCAGCCAGTGCTGCGCCAGCGAGGCAGCGGGCCCTGCCCTTGTGCTGGCCACAAATGACCAGTGAAATCCCAGAGGCACTCTTGAATTTCTGCATTCTCATTTCATCAGCTGCAAAATATCTGTCACTCACGTCCCACACTGGGCAAAGTGACACCTGCCAGTCTCAAGAACAAGGACAAATTAATGTTCCTCCACCAACTGTGTCTCAGAAATGAGTGGCGAGCGGCAGCGCGAGCAATCAACAGCTCGAGTACATTGTTGAAGTTTGCAATGCATTGCTGGGGGTTCCTTTCAGACAAGGTAATTTGCAGCAGCTGTTGTCGGTTTGTGCTGTTATTGAACATGTGTTCTGCTGATTTCCCTCCTAATGAATCTTTTAAAAATATTTGCAAAATCCGTGCAAAATTGCATTGCTGAGGTTTCATGAAGCTGCAAAACAAGGTGGCTCGTTTTAAACAATGCTTGGGAGAGACAGTGCAGCAGCTGCCAGACGAATGTGTAAGCCAGGCACTCACCTTACCCACTCCATCTTCCTAGAAATCACTCAGAAATATTTTGGATAGTAGGTATAAAATCTTCAAAAACCCAAAACAACAAAAAACATTTCAGATGTCTGTCATCATGTCACATCATGTTATGCGATATTATATCTGCTTGTGATGAGATGCAACATGACAGGATGTAATGCAATGTAACATATAAAAAAATGTAAATAATCCACTTTTGGGGATTAGATATCTGCTGTCAATTCCTATAGCAGGAACCTGAACTGAATTTATTGAGGCGGATGGGAGCTCAGCGAACACCAAACTGTACAGTGGTGTTTGCAAACCAGCATGCATCACAGCTGACTGCCTCTCCCAAATACTTTTGGATAGTTTGGCTCTTCTATGACTGTATTACGATGTTAAATAGACGTTCCTGTGGTGAACAGTCTTGTGACTCAATAATTTCATTAATTATCACTGCCTACAGCAATCACTCCAATGATGACTCGCCATGAGTAGCTGTTTGTACATTTTAAAAAATACTTGTTGGAAATAGCCATAGTGTTCTTCACAGTAAAACACACAGTGTGAACAGAAAATCATGTAGTACTTAGGACATAACTGGGGGGAAAAAGCAGTGCTTTGGGCCAAATAAGTGACTGCTGAGGACAGCATAGCCTCCTGAGGTCTCCCTGGGGCTGGAGACCTTCCTTCCTTTGTTGGCACAGCTGTATCTCTCTGTAAATTACTGATCAAAAAGCACCTACATTTTAGGATTGGACAGGCTCTGCACCCTTGTATCACAGTGGCAGTTCACCAGTGCTTTCTGCCAGTTCTGGAGGAGCGGGCTTGGGCACAGAACGGGGCTCGGAGCGGGCTGTGCCCATGGGTGCCTGAGGAGCCAGAGGGCTGTGCCATGGAGAGTGGGCATTTGAAATGTCGGTGAATGTAGCCTGAATGCTCTGGGGTATTCTGTAACAGGGGGGAGATGGCTTCTGAAGTATTGCATAGGTTACTGATGATTTGGGGAAATTAACAGATCTAGATTTGCCTTCACATAGCCATGGGATGGAAAAGGGCTTATTGGCAGTAGTGGGAGGAATGCAGAGGGAAGCATCCCAGTCCCCTGACCTTCTCCCAGCATAGCCCGAGTCTCTCTTTGCCTCTGCCCTTGCCTTCCCACTGACCCACTGTGGCAGCTGATTCCAGCCCAGAATTCACCTATTTGTGTGTCCAGTGCCTGGGAAAAAGAATCCAAGCCATTGTATTTCACCGGTAATTAAGTGTTAGTGGATGTTTCAGAACTTGCTTTTAATTTTCGTTCAACAGAAAATGCCATGTTGTCTGAAGCCTTGACTGCACCACAGGCACTCTGCAAAAATATCTTCTTACAGCCACAAGGGCTTCACCCCCACTATGTTTGACTGTGTTGGGAGCTCGAGCACAGGTGAGTGGACAGCATTTTAAGTACTATGTTTATTTGATGTTCTCTAAGCAGGATTAGATAATATGATATTTACAAAGCCCCATTCCCTGTATCCTCGAAGGTTGCCCACCTTGGTAGCATCAGTGCCATTGAACCGGTATTAGCAGCAGTGAGGGGTGGCTGTAAATTTTGCCTCATGTGGACGAGGCTTACAAGGTAAGCAGGCAGACCCCCAGCTGCAACTGCATGCCTGGGAATGGAACCTTTTATTTGCTGTCATAGTGATGACTTTTAATTGTCCCAATAAACAAGCTTTTAAAAAGCTTCTAAAATGTTCTCTAATAATACACTTTGGTCTTTAGCCATAGAAATGCAGAAATAATTAGAAGTGCCATTGTGTACAGTGCCTTCTGGACTGGGCTGAAGGTGAAGGAGAAAGTATCATGCTATCCTTGTCAGCTGCAAGGGTAATTACTGCTGGCTGAAATTACTCAACATTTGTTTATAAGCTCCCCAGAGCACGCTGTAAATAGATTGTCTGTTATAGTCCAATCACATTAAAACGCTGCTCCTTGCAAACTGCTACCTCCTGTTTTCTGTAAGCTAGACAGAGAAAGCCTGCTGCTCACTTATTGAGCACCAAGCACTGAAGAGCTATGTTTAATGTGATTGTTTTCATTAGCTCTTCTCCGTCTGATATTACATTTATAGTTTGCTGGGCTTGAAGACTGGCATGTTGCATTGCTTTCATTTACTGTAGTAAGAGTGAATAGCTTTATTTCTGGAGGCTGTATGCAACAGTTGATGGGAATTTTGGAATAGCAAAAGCGTGGGAATATCTACAGACAACTTGTTCTCCTCTTGGGCAATGGTGTTTTTCTATTTGCCTTCTAAATGCTCCTGCACCAGTTCCAGCAGTGGTCGCGTTGCCTAAATTGTCCTTTGAAGGATGAGAAGTATTTTCATAAAAGGTTAGAAAGAATGTATTTTCCTTAGCACTGAATTTCACACTACAGCATTGTCCTGTCCATTATGACCTGAGTTGTATGAAATAGTGATGCAGCCACAGCCTGTCTGTTTGATTTGCTCTCAGCATGATTTACCACATCATATCACAGCAGCTCAGGTATTTCCAATAAATATGGGGACAAATTCAGCGCTGACATATGCAGAGAGAATTCCAGTGCTATCGATAGAGTTGCGTTTGCTCCCACCAAGGTGAATCTGGCCACTAAAATGAAGATTTAGGGGAAAAATAGAATTTTGCAAAAAAACCCTAAATCTCAAAACAGAAAAACCCAACACATAAAACCAAAATCCAAACACCTTCCATCTCCATATATTAAAAAAGTATAAAAAATAAAGGCAGTACATATCCAGTACTGGGTATCAGAGGCAGAAATTTGTAACCCCTGTTTTATGAGTTTCATAAGAACACACACAAAGGGTATTTCAACAGCACTCAATTTATTTACCACTGATTATTTCCCAAAATCAGTACTGATTATATATAGAGCAAAGTGTGGACTCAACATGTCACATTTATTTGAAAAGGTTAGTAACAACATGCTGCGTTGCATACCTGCATAGCTGGAATAAAAGTCTAGACATTATTGAATTTAACCTGATTTTCTTAAAACACAGGCACTGCACTGGTGTAAATCCTCATGGAAGACATTGCAGCTATGACAACTTACACCAGCACCTGAGCTTCCCTGGAAATAACACAACAAAGCAGCAATGTTAGTGACCAGTAGAGAATTATTAAAGGAACACAGGTAATTGGAAGAAAATAAATGACCTGGGTAGAAGAGCTACTATAAAATTAAGTGCAGGTAAATCACTACACTGGACATCTTCCAGCCTCATGTCCTAGGTGCTTTTCTCCCTAATTTTAACATCTGCCTAAAGCTTCTGTTCTCCGGAAACCAGTCGGAAAGGGAAAAGAATTGAAGTTTGGATATTCACATGTGTTTCTAACTGGAATCATTGCCTGTGGAAAACTGTCCTTCTGGGAAAGATGCTGGAGTGCTAGAAATGATGATTCAATTGCCCATTAAGATAATTCCTGGAAGTACTACTTTCTTGAGGCTGTATTTCCAGGAATGGCAATCACGGCATCACGGCTCTGACAGTGCGTTAGGTATCTCCAGAAGTGGACACAGCAGGTGAATATTTCCAGTTACTACAAGTAATACACCACAGGTTAGATCTCGTGGTTATCTTTATTTGCAAAAGCTGGCTAGTGCAGCATATTGCAATCCTTTGATGATGAACTGTACCAATTGTTTTGCAATAAGCGGAAGCTTCTTTGCAATCCAGGTAACATTATTTTATGTTCCTATTCCTGCTTTTTCCTGCTATTAGAGAAGCAGTGAATCTTTAAAGAGAAACTTCCTACAGCTAAAAAAGACATTAAGGGGGAAAAAAGCTGGGAGCCATAGTGACAGGTACAACTAAGGCTGTATCCTTCGGTTCCCTGGAAACCAGTCAAACACTATCTCATCTTGCAATGGTTGTGTCTGATCCTCTGCTTCAGACATCTTCCTAATAATGGCAACTACAGAGGTGACTCTCTGCAAATAAGGGCTTACAGCAACTGGACATCCATCATATATCTCCAGAGCAACATTAGACCACCCTAATGGGTACTCCCGTCTTCATTATGATATTAATTCTCTAAATTTCCAAAGTGATTTCATTTGTAAAATGACAAAGGCTGGCTGCTCAGGAGACAAAGTGTTTTCATCCCCCTCCTGCATGCTTACAAAGGCTTGCTCTCTTTAGTCTTTGGGGGAAAAGAAATTTGATAGCATTAGATCTCTTGTGATACACAAGGCTGCCTAACAGCTACACCACCTGCCAGCACCGCATGCCTGCCCATCCAGCCTGAAGATTCTAAAGCAATGGTTGATGAGTAGAACATAGAAGTTGGGGGGGGAGGGGGGAGGGGCAGCGGGGGGCTGGTAGAAGCTATGCAGGGAGAAAATAGAAGCTGTATAAAATACTCAGTGTGAAAGTGAGGCAGGATTGAGGGTAAGGGTGAGGTCAGAGCCAAGGCTGGAAACTGAATCAATCTGACCAAGGTTGGTTTGGTTAGATTAGGTAAAAGCATGATTTTCTCCCTGGTGTATCAGAGCCTTTGCTGTGGCTACAAATTCACTGACAGCCAACCAAAGCAAGCTTTTCACAAAGAGACAATTCTTTGCATAGCTCCTGATCTCCAAACTCTTGAGGATTAAATAAAATAGAGATGGAATTAAAAAGAAAATCAGTAAACCTGTGACATCACTAAATGTTTTGCCCCAAATAGTGACTAACTAAAGTGACTGACTGAATAATAGTGAAGAATTAGGAAGTTCTTTTAAGGGCAGCAATAGTTGTAACCTGACTGGTGAATGAATCTCGAAGCAAAACAAAACAGTATTTTAATGCACTGAAAAGTGTACAAGACACCAATATCACTAGGCTTTATTCTGCTTTAAGGAACTAGACAGTCCTTTCATTTGTCTTGTTCTAGATTTCCTTTTGTTTACGGTTGTTCCCTTCTGCTGCTGTCCACTGCCAAGCTTGCACAGGCAGCAGTGTGTGAGGAGACCTGCACCAAGAAGTCCAGTTCCTTTTCCCAGCAAAGACTGCCTTCAGCAAGCAGCTGATTTTAGTTGCTCCACTTACAATGTCATTCCCTTTGTCCATGCTCCACTGCTGGATTTCTATTGTACCAGCTACTTCTACAGCCCCTTTAGTGATGAATCTCAGTAATCAGGGCCAGCACTTGGTACTGGTGTAGCTGCATGGCCCCCAGTCTTAGGGCATCCTGTATCCCAGGTGTCCTTCAGCTGGCAAGAACATAGCAGAGAGCCTGTGGGGGACTGCAGCCCAAAGCCACATCCCCACATGTCTCACACACTCCCTCCCCAGGCACATGGGGCAGCTCTTGGGGTAGTGCTGGGCAGTGTGACACTCAGAGTGGCACATGGCTCTGCATCCCACCACTGCCTTTCATCAGGCATTTACTGCAAATGGAAATTTTCATTCAATTTTATAAATATAGAAAAGTTTTTCCATCTCACAAATTTGGAAACATCACTGTAAAATCTTGTTTAAAACTAAATTAATTAGCAACATTAAAAACATTGAAGAGGATGACTTTTTTTCCCAGAGGAAGCCTGCATGTTTAGTCTACAGCTGAGCTCCTTTTTTTCCAATTCTCTCTTTCTTTCTGACCCTATAAATCTCGCATTCTTTGCTGAACAGCCATGCAACTTCAGCAGGAAGCAGAGTGCCCCACTCTTTTCCCTCCTCTGCCCTCCTTCCCCAAATCTCCAGCAATTGTGGCTTAACTTGGTTGTCAGAGCCTAGGCTGGAACTGTAGATTTGAACCCCCTCACACTGAGGAGGTCGCTGAACCGTAGTCAGCTCACCAGTTTCTGGGTGAGTGCTTTAACCACTGCTATAAAAGATGAGCAGCAGCATCACCACCATCCATCTTTAAAAATAAAGGGTAATCCAGTTGTCCAGCCCTCAAGGAACAAAGCGCCTATGAGTCAGAGGGTTTTGCTGAATGTGAATGGGGGTTACATCTTAATGCTTAACTGGAGGCTCTGTGCGCAGGTTAGTCCTATAGGAAATATGATTTTGGATTATTAGCCTCTCTTCATCACTCCCCAGCAGATTTGAACATCACCTCAACTCCACATACTTTCTGCCAAAAATCCTTGTTTACAGTAGAAGGAATGTACCACAAAAGGAACCTGGATGTTCAACTTGGATGCCTAAATTTTCCTCAGAAATCACATCTTTGAATGTATTGTTTTAGACACCAGGGCTGAATTTTAATGCTGTAATGATCCTGCCAGATGATGACTGTGTTGTTTCTGTGTCATCTTTTATAGACATGGGAGATGGAGATGCTCAGAACTTCCTGGTAATATGCTACTTTCCAGTTCCGCAGCTTCATTTTTCTGCACTTCAAGTGTTCAGCATAAGGTCGTGATGGTCTAAGGTGGGTTGGCAGCTGTCCTTATCAGTTATTTATGGTTTTCGAAATTTTGCATTCCATAGAGTCAAATTCAAACATGCTGTAAGAAACTCTACTGTGATTGCTTATCTCAGGGATAAACTTGTCTCCATGTTATATGCTTATGATGTTATTGATGGCCCTTTGGCCCCCAAATTAAATTATTAATGGAAAAGTCTTTGTCATTTGTTTCTCAATGTCACATGAATGTAAAAGTATTTTTCAGTGCTGCTTCATGGAGAAGACATTCTGCTTTTGCATTTAACTTCACCTTTTCTGAAAGAGGTGCTAAACTATTATTCCTTTCCATCTTTAACTAAATACTATAGTTCCCTGTCTAAGATTAATCCATTGCAGCTGCTAGTAATGAAAGCTCTGCTAACACCCCAAAGTCCTGCTTTTTTTTGCAAAAATCATAGGCTAATATTTAGAGGCTCATTCCAATCTCATGTAAGTTAACGAGTATAAATCCACTCTGACATCATATGATTTCTGTCTTCCATGGCTGCCTTCCAAAAGCTTGAAACTCCAACCTAATGTGTCACTTCAGTATGGACAACATACCAAAGAATTTGTTAGGGGAAAAAACATCCCATTTCCTAAGCATTTTGGGTGCTCTGTATTAATCTAGCGTAGACCTGCAGCTATCATTATATTGTGTTTAGGCTTCCTGAAATTTACTATGGAAAGAATTATTTTCCCAAGAGTGAGTGTAAGAGCTATAGTATTTTGGGTGGGAGGTCTGTGCTCAGGAACAGAAGGAGCATTTCTTTCCTGTGATTCAGTGGGTGAAAGCCACTGTGAAATGTGGTGAGGAAAGCCCAGACCCATAAAGAGTGATGTGGCATAGATATTTTGCTGTTAATTGCATATGTCCTTTCTGCTTTCATGTTAGGGGACAGCAGAGCTATGACCACTTGATACGGTCCATGCTGGCAGTTATGCATGGAAGGGTTGAAGGGAGTTTTTCTCTTTACAGGCCTAGGGGATGTGAAAACCTGGTGCAAATGATGTTTGGTCTTTTGCAAGGCTCAGATTCATAAAGACAAAAATGTGTCTGGAAGCTGCTTTTATTTGCCCTCTCCACCCGAACAGTACTTTTATTGCTGAGCCTCTGGAAGGCACAATACAGCACCTGACCGGTTCTCTGCTCTCAGATGCCTCTCAAGGTAGAAAACAAGTTGTTTGCCATTTTCTTCCCTTGTCAGATCAAGCCAATACACATACTCAATATACCTATCTTGAGAAGTTTTCTTTATTGATGACTCTCACTTTCTCTGCAAACAATATATTTTCTGCCGTACCCGTCCAGGTAAATAGGGTTCACTCTGGAAATAGAAGGAGCAGAACCATATGGGGAGAGTATAAAAATGAACTGACCTGAACTACGGTTCTGAAAACACTGTAAATTGTTTCCATACCTTGACAAAATGCTCACCCTGGGTAGGAACGCCTTTGTTGTTGTGACTTGTCCTCTAATTGTCTGGCACCTTCCAGGGAATAGTTCTGCTCATTTGCTAAATTATGACACAGGGAGATAGTTTGCCAGCTTGATCTGATCTTTCCTGCATTAACAACAGTTTTTTGTTGCATTCCTATAGAATCCAATACATGAAAAAGTTCAACGTTTGCTCAACTTTTTTTAATGTTTATATGATATCTGTTTTCAGTGGTATTTGGACCAGCGGTAGTGGAGAGATGCCACAGATTCATTGGACTCTGGAGCATGACTGCACATACGTGTTGCTGGTTTGATAACAAACTGCTTCAGGGATTTGTGGTGTGGAGATGTCTGCACCAACTTATGCTTGCCCAGGCAGCTCTGAAGTAATTTTGCACCCCGTCCATGCACATATATTTTAAGAAGCCACAAGCCTATTGCATATACAGTAGCTGTGTAGTATTGGTATTATACATCCATATGATAAGTCTCTTCAGCACTGCTCTTTCAGAACATTGCCATTCAGGAACATAGATACACTTAGAAAAATTCTGTTAGCATGTATAATTTACCATGAAAAATAGTAGTTCCACATTAAAAAAAGTATGTAGAGTACAAATATATTCCAAGCTTGTTGCCCTTATCTTGTGTTTTTATTAGCTCTGTAGACAATATTTGTTTTTTGCCATTTGGAACGGTAATAACAGGAATTATGTCTCCTTCACTAAGCAAGCTTTTTTAATATAAATAGGATTTGTATATGCTAATTAATAATGCATTGTATCTACACTGACTACTGCATACTGTAACCCTTAAAAGGAAGGGTTACAGTACATAGGCTGGTCACTTCAAATCCAAGCTTGTCAGGTATTCTCCGTGCACCAGAGCAATTCTGCCTTTTGAAGAACGTGTCTTCATTATGCAGTTCAAGATGGCCAACACCCAGGCATGATATTCTGCTTCTGACCTTGTAAAAATCATTTGCTGTTCTGAAAGCAGGAGCACCTCATGATAAAACCGTATTAGGTGATAATGACATTTTGCCAGATTGTGCTGAGAATTGCTCTGAGAGGGAGGAAGACGTTTCCATTGATTGTTCATCAATCTTCAGATTGTCTTCAAATGATAAACAGCTCAGGATTTCAGCCCTGCGTATCCATGGTGTGGACGTACCCCAGAACCATGGGGGAGTGGGGGGATGTGGCAAGGCAGAAAGGGTGAGCCCCAGCCATGCAGAGCCACACACAGCATGACAGGCACGGGACAGAGGGCGGCCTTCAGCTTTGTGTCCCGAGGAACAGCATTATCGGTGTGTGGCTTTGCGGAGCTATTTGCGCTGGTTTCCCGTGCAGGAAGAGGAGGTTGATAGTGATGCTATTTACAATTCATTATGAGAAGATTGCAGAAGATTGTTGAAGACAGGAACCACTGACCTCCCATTTCTCTTTCATCTGTAGGAGTACATTCATAAACGATAGCCCACTTTAAGGACACTGGAGTGGAGAATTATACTGGGCTGCTTCTTCTACAATCTTCTTTACTTTTTGGGTCAGCAACATCACTAATTGGCACTTGACAGCACTTCCAGATACTCCTTGTGAATCTCATAGTGTGAATGATGGTTGATTACATAAAGAGAAGAATCCTCTGTTCCATTTAAGTCTGTCAAAAACTAGATGCTGCATAGCATGTACCACATCTGGCAATTGATAGCACCATGTTTGTTAAGGTTATCTGATTGGGAGAGCTGCAAGCAATGAATGAGGCAGCAAAGCTGCATGTGATAACCTCCCCACAGTGAAACTGCATGGCCTGACAGCTTCACGCTTGCCATTTTAGTATGTGCAATAGGGAGCTAAAGAAATGCTCCCTATTTTCTGAATGCACTTGCAGAAAAAGACAGCCTTTAATGTGTTTAACAGATTCTTTTTTTATACTGCTGAATTTTTCAAAACAATTTTTCACATCCTAAAACAGTAGGAATTATTTTGATGCCTGAAAGCATTTGAGAGACTAATTCATTTTGCAGTAGAACTACTGCAACTTTTCTCTTGATGATCAAAGGAGAATAATTGAAGTTTCATACCCTTTGTTATTACATTTCTAAACCATAGCTCTTTCTATATATTTTACAAACCAATCTTTTCAAATGCTTGTTCAATACAGGAGAGTTAGTAACCCCGCTTTTCTAATTTTCTCAAGATATGTAGGCTAGTATATACAAAGAAGGAGTTGCTATCAGCCCTAATGAGTAAAAGCTGTTTTATTGTGTGTGATTAGTAATGTGCACCTTCTTTGGCTCATTTTACATAGTTTTTTTCTGCTGTGGACGTCATGCTAGTTAACAGCACCATCAGCAGAAAGCAAAAAGCTGTTCTAGTGCATGCAGTGGACTGGATAGCTCTGACCTGCCATTGAGTGATGGATGTTCTCACAGCAGCTGGGGAAAACAGCATAACAGAGAGAAACATTAGTGTTGCATTGCATATTTTTGGGCAATATTAGCTTTGAATCTCAAATGCCCTAACACTTGCATGCATTTCAGCACCACGTCCCTATGAGTGCATTACATAAATCTGAATTCTGGGCAGCGCAACGCAGACTTGCAAACCCTTCTTCTCTGAACTCTATTATTTAAAAGATTAAAACCCCCGAGGTTTCAAATGGCAGGTTTATTGTCAAGTACAATGTACGTTTCATTCTGAATGGACAAAAGCCTTTGAGCTTACCTGAATCTGCCTGGCTGTCCTCAGTGCTACCACGTGTATTAGTGGAGGCCAGTCTTTTCTCCAGGGGTGTGAGACAAGCATCCCGTAGGGCCCTCCACCTGGGCCACTGATACGCGCCGCTGACACGTGGAGGAGAGCTCTTCCTTTACAAGCACTGGGTGCGTGGCCTCCATCCAGGGCTGCCTCCGATTTAGAAGCACTCAGAAAATGTAGAAAATAGATGACCACTTTGTTCAGATTCTGAATTTCTTTGCACAACACCCACAAACAGATGTTGAACCTCACAGATGTGTTCATTCTTAAAAGCCATTCAATGAATATGGCATAGAATGGCCACAAAGTATTTGCTCTGTGGTTTTCTATTGTTTGATATTCAAAGGATGTGGTGAGTCTTTAATGTCATAAATAGAAAAAGAATATAAACGGTGGATTTCAGAAAGGCTTTTAAAATCTTCTGGTGCAGATCTCACAACTCCTCATGCAAGTATAGTTCCAGATTTCCTAGAAAATAAACATTTAGACTGTGGTCAGGTATAATCAGAAGGTAAGGTTTTATAAATTTTTAAATGGAGAAGGCACCAGAGACTCCTAAGATGGCCATTAATAATCATATTATGAGGCATTTCATCTGGGGCATTTTAAAGAACCATAGTTGGTCTTCCAAAGTGTCAAATGTCTTTCAGATGTGCTGGTGTTAATGAAACATATATTCATCAATCTTTAGCATGGGAGGTTTTTACAGCTGCTTACCATTGCTACATACGCACATAAAAATCTCCTCTCTTCTCAAATCACAGGCAAGGGGAAAAAAAGAAATATTTTTTTAACTAAAAAAAGAGATATGTTAACTTCTTTGACTTGAACTGCTCCAGAAAGTGATCTCAAAAAATTGCTGACCACCCTGTGTGCCACATTGGGGTTTTTTTATGCCAAGACTTTTACTACTAATGAAGGCACACAAATAGAAACCAGTTGAAGTTTTGTAAGATCTAGCTAACTCTTTGTTAGTTTTTGGAACAAAGATAAGAGCTTTTGGACTTTGGACATAAGAATGAAATAAGTAAATAATGGTTAATATAAGAAAGGGCATACAGTTCTTGTTTAATGGATTAATAAGAGCAATTAACCTTGTAGTGCATTAACATTTTAGAACTGAAATGTTTGTGAGTTAGTTTTACATGAAGTGTCCTTGTAAAGGTCAAAGTCAAACTGTATTTTAAAAGAAATTTTAAGCTCAAAAGTTTGTATTTGCTGACATTGTCTGTCCAGTAACACCAGGAATGGCCTAAATTTAATACTAGAAAAAATAAGTATGGTATGAGATACGCAGTTGGTCAGTCCAATTTGCAAGTGCTTATCTAAATTTTACTGTGTAGTACTAATAGAAATTTACTCCAGAATTAGGGGACCAGCTGTTTTATTTCATTTTATGTTATCTAATGTTTTATTTTGTGCTTCCAAGTCACAGGTATTTTAAGTCAGGTGTATGATGATTATGCAAACAGACCACTGGAATCTTTATGTTACATTACCAGTAACAGCAATCATGCTGATTTTAACATTCAAGCACACAACATGTCCTAAGTTAATTTTGGTCACTTCCATGTGCCTGTTCAGAAGGATGAACTAATTAAAAGAACTGGCTGTGTTTATTGAGTAACCAACACCTTGATATAGCTATGGCTTACAGATGATTTGTATAGGCAGAGGGGAAGCGATGCATGACCCAGATGATAGATCAGAGACTGTTGTGAGGATTTGTCCTCAGAAGTTTGGTTTGAAAAAAGAGATTTTTGAGGTCATGAGCATTGATGTAATGATTTTAGAGAGTGAGCATTGCAGGGAGCAAACCATGGATGTTCTTTGTTTTTATAAGCAATGGCTTGGGTTGGGGTATTTCCTGAACTCATACTCATGGAGGCAACTATTTCAGGGTAAGGCTTTCCTCCTCAGAAACATGGGAGGACACTTTAGGACTGCAAATAAATTTTTACATTGTCTTTGCTGTCGTTTTCATCTTTTGGTACATATTTTAATCTGTCTGTTGGGATTTTACCTTTTAAGTCTTCAGCTTGTTGGACATGGTTCCTGATGGCTTGGGCAGTTTCTGTGGACTCTTCACAGCTGAGGAGCCTTTCAGAGGAGGCAATAACATGACTTTAGGGCTCATTCATCTCCCTTACCTCCTATGGCTCTATGGGGTCAAGCTCTTGACTTTAATGGGTGTTTCCTCACTGAGGCCCTGGAACAAAACATATTGGCCCTTACTTTGCTTGCAAGTTTTCTGACACTTCTTCCATATCTGACTAGGAAAGAGGAGAATCCAGCAATAATTCTAGTGTGAACAGAGTGTGCGTAAGGGTCTGCTTTTTCCCCCAAATATGTTCAGCTTTCTCTTTACTTCCTTGAATTCTCCTATTTTCTACAGTTATTATAATATCTTGGGGGCAGAAGCTGTGCCTTATGTGGCTACAGTGACAGCATAGAAAGCAAAGAGGGAATTAGGATGCTATTTGTTAAGTGAGTAGCTTGCTGACATTTAGTTTCAAGTTCTTTAATCACTGTTTCCCTCTCTTTTCCATAAGGCTAGTCCACAGTGGTCATAAGGCATTTTTTACTATTTAATTTTTAATTATTTTTCTATATGCACATGATACTGGCATCTGCTGAGCTGCATGATTTAGGAGAAAAGTCTCCCTGTTATGTGTCTCAAGCAATCTATGATATCCTTGAATGCCAGCACTAAGAATTAGAGGGCAACCAAGAGAAGACCGAATTGTAGGATTTGATAAGGAAAGTACCTGCATATATTATTTACCATTTAATTATATATGACTGATGTGAGAAGAGCCAGCAAGCCGGCCAAGAGCTGATGATACTAGAATCTGTAAAAAAGTATAGGAAGGGAATGTTTGAAGGAAATGACACTCTTAAGTAGTGGTCAAAAGAGATGAAGCAAAAAAAAAAAGCACAAGACAGCGCAGCATTCATAACAGCATAGGCCAGTTCATGGGCACACCGGATCATATGTTTATAGCTTAGTTTTTGTTGCTAGTGGCAATCCAAAGTTTTGAGCTGTTTAATTTTTTTGGGAGTATTGCCAATTTTTTAGACTTCAGAATGAGGATTAGACTTTGCAAAGGTTTGGAAGGTGAGCTGATCATTTGCTTCACAGGCTTAGGGCTTTTGCTTGCCTTCTCAGAATGGTTCTTCAATGTGTGTGACATCATGTCAGACAAGGCATCAAGATGCTTTAAGGAGAGATGCACAGGCAGAGAATGGAGAGAGTCACAAATGGTTGGGAAACCTCATAACCAATAAAAAAATATCATAGGCAGCCTTGGAGAACAACAAGGTGGGGGAGGGGATCGAGAGAGTATTCAAGTGTGTTCTTTAATGAATCCTACAAAAGTGGTTTAAAAGGGCTCCACTAAAGACTCAATCCACTTATTGAAAATAAGAGTTTTTGATAGCTTCAGATGACATCTCTTTGCAGATAAGCTTGAAGAATCTGTTTTACCTGAACCACAGTTGGCACGTTATCCTTATATAGATATTCTATTAATTTATTGAAAGTTCTTTGGTGTTGAAAATTAAACAATTGAAAAGCAAGCTTGTCACAAAATTTCAAGTTGATAAAGTTAATCATCATGTCTTAAAAGTGTTGAACTTAGGCAGATTCCCCAAACTAGTACAGAAATATGAAGACAGTTGTAGAATTGTTTCTCTTTTTTAGCTGGAAATTCTTTACAGCCCTTTCTCTCTCTACCCCTATGACTGTATATTTTACTCATTTTGTTTGTTTTAAGAAACACTGACCTATGGGAATGAAATTTCTCAGTAAAAATAAAAGGTCTAGGAAACTTTCACAAAACAACACTGCAATTTGAGAGGACCATCCCAAAATATAGGAAACCAGAGTTTCAATTCCAGCTCAAACAGCCCAGTAGCATCTCAAAATCACAGAACACCAAAAACACTTCAGAAGAAATCAGTGGAATAATGTCTACTGCAAATTTCACTGGACATGGCTGGAAGGAGGTGCAGGGAGGAAAAATCAGGTCTCCTGATAAGCTCAGTAACAATCTTTCCCAGAAAGTGCTGGCAGTGAAGAGATAGATGAGGTCCAGGCAGCTTTCAGAAAGGAGCCAGATATCTCTCTTTTGTCTTTATTTTGTCACCAAGGCTTGCAGAAACCTTTATGCAAATAGCTAAAGCCACATCTCAAAAGCTAATCTGATACCAAGTTTTTCCACACCCAGGGTGAAGGTGTTACAACGTTGTCTCCTGGCATGTTTTTGATATGTGAACAATGAATCACCTGAAAGGAAACAGTGAATTCATGAGCATTCATTTTTGTATGGTTTTATCTAATAGCAAGCAAAATATTTAGCAGAATTCCTCTGTTGATAATTTGTTTATTGGGAGTGAAACTTGTAGGCCGGGGATCAGCAGTAGGTGGTAGATCAACATCTGACATCTAAAAATTTTTTGTTAATCAAGTATAGGAATCTACTAATTTTCCAAAGGGGAGTCACCAGTGAATATAGATCTGTGGCAAAAGGAATTTTCTTACCATTACCATCTCCCCCACTCCAAAAAACACCTGCTTCCAAAGGGCTGTTCTGAGGATGGAGACAGACTTTACTGAGAGACACTTGTTCTTTCCTGCTGAATTCCTAGTGACATTCCTTGGCAGATTCAGAGGTCCACATTCCAGTGGGGTGCTCTGAGAAGCACTAGACATTGAAAATGTTTCAAACCTAACTAGAGCAGGGTTTTATCTTTCCAGTCTCCTCTCAAAAATAAGGTCATCAACACTGGCTTTTATTCTATTTTATAATGAAACCCACTGTTAGAGCCACATCATTTTGCTGTTCTAAGATTTGAAGATGGTAAGCATAGGCAAAGAACCCAACCTATTTTTGAGTTTCCAGCTCTTTCCTGTTTAGCTGCCTCTCTGTGTTGTCTTCTTAGCCTCTCCTGTTCTCCACAGATAGAGTCAGTCTGCAGATGAAAGATTTTGCAGTTTCATTTTTACATGTTTTATGTCTCCAGATAATTAAACTATCTTTTAAAATTGTAGAAGTAAAGGTGTGCTGCACTGGTGGTGTGAGAAAGTGGTCTTGGCTTTTGCACAGCAAATGTTCAGATTAGTAATATTAATTACAGAAGTTGTTACAGGAAAACCACAAACAAAGAAGGACCCAAACTAAACTAGGGAATACCATTTTTAAAACCAAATGCAATAGTAAGAGAGAATTTCATGTCCCTAGTGGGTTGAGGGGCATGGGGCTGGTGGTGCTAATGCTGAGTTTTGGGCAAAAGGGACAACTGAATCCTGTAGCTATAGCAAAGATTAATTACCTGATATTATTTTTAGAAGGCTCGTCTAATTTTCAGCATTGGGATCTGCTTAAAAAAGGGAACAGAAACTCCTGCAGCTAGGTACAGCTTTCTCATTTACTTTCCTACCTCAAAAGGAAGATTACAGATGCCTTCAAAGGGTCTCGGTGGCTGCCCCATAATATCAAGCAAATAGCTTTGGTCCCACTGCCATCAGAATCTCCCAGCCACAGGGTCTACAGCACTTGTGGTACATTTGGCACCACAAAGGAGGATGTCTTTGGCTCTGAGGTCAGTATTATCTGTGCATTTTTAACAGAAAATTCAGATATCAGGAGGTGATTCAGAAATATCAAATGAAGTTAAGATTACTACTGTGTTAGACCTAATTTCTAGTTATTTCTTCAATCAGCATTTATTGTATGAATACATCATAATAAAGATTTCAGAAATATGATGGAGCTGTACATTTAGAGTAAACGAAGCACCTGTGTTTATTACAAATCTGTTTAGTGAGCTCTATCTGCATAGATACTTGTCAGTCAAACTCATGTCTCTATATTAATTCTCTTTTTCTAACTGGGGAATGGAGGTGAGATGGCATTTATATCACAACTGTTATGTGATTGGCATATGTCTAGGTTGAAGAAGAAGCACAGCACACACCTTTTGTAAAGAGAAAACAAACCTGTGAAAAAGTTGAGTCACATGATGCTCTGCTTGTTCTTTTAAAGTTCAAAGAACATCAAGTGCAAAATTTGTAGAAATATCAGTCATGTTGAAGACCTGATTATGGGAAAACTCTATTTCTTATTTTGGATAAAATTTGTGCACTTCTATATTGGCCTGTTGTTGTATGCAAATACATACAAAGGTCTGGAATATATAAGGTATATGCTTTCAGTCATTATTTACTGCTTTTATCTTTAGCAATTTATTTAAAATTTCATTACAAAAAGAAAGTATCTTCCACAGTAAATTAATATCTGTATATAGATTCATAGAAAATGGCAAGGAAACACATATTTAATGCAAAAATTAAATCAAGTGTTGAACTTATAAAAATGAGGTGCATTAATAAAATGTATCCATTTTTTTTCTCAGTGTTGAAAGTCCATCTGGAGTCTGAGCCTTTTTGAAAATGTCCTGTTTTGTACAAATAACCAACACAAGCCCACTCAAGCCCATTTTTAAACTGGACTTCTATGAATAATACAGTAATTATAAAATGAAAGCTATATTTTTATCCAGTCAGCTTCCTAATTTCATTGAATTTTGTCCATTTTTAAAATGTTGGTGTGTCTTTTAAATAATGAACCAAACAATTTCGTATATGGAAGTGTTCCACAAATTTCACAAACGATATAGGTACAGATATTGCCACATATTCAGATCCATAAATTTCAAGCCTTTGCTTTGGTAGAAATTAACTGGTAGCAGGAGAAATTGCAGCAGGTTGTCAATGCCTGCTAAGGATAAGAATAGCTTTATAATTACACGTTTTCTTCTATCCAGATAGAGATGGCTTTGAATTATCCATTTTTTCCAGGGTGCTGTATATTTAAGAAGTATAGGAATTAAAACATGAAAACATACTCCCTTTTGAAGCAAATTAGCAGTAAAAATGAAGTAGAAAAACATTTCCCTTTTCCTGACTGGCTTGCAACTAATGTGAGTTTCTTGAAGTTGTAAATGCCCGCAGCAAACGATAAATATATTGGAAAAAGGAAGGGAAAAATGAAAGAGTAAGCTGGCCACATGAAGCAGCTGATGTAAAGATGGAGAGACATAGCCATAGAAACTAGTCACATAAATAGTCATGAAATGAAAAGTTTCAGATTTGTATTGAAGTAAAAAAAAACTACTTAGAGAAAGGCCAACAGGCCAGACTAAATAATCCTCGACTTAACGTCCAATTCTGAATCACATATTAGCTGCAGAGATTTTAATGTAAATATGCCATTACACTGTCATTACAGTGATCAGGCTGCATGGCTCACAGGTCACATCTCAGCCACTGTTAATTTTGCAGGCAAAAGCTTTTTTTCTCTTGAAATGTTAATAACTTTCTATTAGTTAATGTAGCGTGACTAAAATTCAGATTAGATATAATTCATTTTAATATCTGTGACTGGCTATCCCGATCATTTAGCAATGGTTTCCAGCTGAATACAAGATGCTAAATTGGACTCATTTGCATAGCCCTGTTAAAGCAATGCCATTCTCTAAATGTAGGCATCTTCAAATTAATTTAAAAGATTTTTTTTTTTCTGGTTTTGCTACCAGGATAAAATCTTTTGCTCACAACTAATTGAAGTTACTATGAGCCTAAGACACATTCCTTTCCTTCTTTTCTCAGGAACAAATGACTAGTTAAGATCATTAACCAGTAAGGGGGAAAAAAATCCACAGTGCTTTTGAGTGCTAAAATGGCCCAATTTGGAGCTGCAGACAGACCAACCACCACTATTTGCCAGCACTGAGATAAATACCCTTTCTTACTCTTGAGCATACTCAGCTGCACTGCTGTATGTCAAAAGTTAACACTGGACTGACTTTGAAATGATCACCAAATCCATTGGGTTTATTTAAAGATCTGCTACAAAACATATGTTCATTTAAGGTACAGTGGAGCTAAACTAGGCAGCTCTCACTAGTCTTCCTAACTTAAGAGTTCAGCACACTGGAAAATGTGGGTAGTTATTAATCACTGATATTCTTCCCTTAATATGCACGTATAACACCATTTAATGGTAACGGGAGATACGTTAGCTGCACAAGGCGAGAATGGCCCTCCAACTTATCAAACCCTACCTTTTAACTAATTTCAAACAACACCTGTGTGGGTTTTTTCTGGGACAATGGCCTGATGTAATCTTGAAGAAGTATGATCACAACTCTTTTTCTTTTAAATTAAATGCAAATAAATAAACGAGTCTATTACTTATATTGTATTAGTCAGTATGAATCACAAATTTGGCATACAATATCTATTCCTGCATCCAACTGAGAGTAATGCCTCTTGAATACTAATTAGTCACTCACATATACAAGGACATAAACTAAGTCTGATTTTTTTATTATTTGCGTTACCTCAGCACCTAAAAGCTCTCACAGCCAAGGCAGGAGCCCCATCACTCCAGTGTGTGTACAAACACATGCAGTCACACTCTGAGGAGAATCAAGACAACTCGAAAACTTTCTCCTCATTTACATACATGTAGCCAAGAACAAAGTCAGAAACAAATAGAATAATGAAAGTGTCATGGACTGACACGGCATCAGCTTATGTAACTGTAAAATTCTACATGCTTCTCAGTGAAGGAATTTACCAATCTTTAATTTAAAATACTGGAGGAATGTAGAAGAAATAGTTGAGAGTGAAAATAGTGGTTAATATGCTTTCATGTTTCTTTACAGCTCTGAAGTGTTTGATGCCTTTGCTATACTGAGCAAAAGACTCCTTGGTTGCCACTAAGATCCTATGATTGTGTAGCTCTGTGGAATTTTCACCTACCAATTTGTCAAAAATCCTTTACAGCTCAAGAAATAAGTATGTGTAAAAATAATGAAGCAAATATTTTAGATAACAGATTAATTTACCTATAGGACAGAACATTATTGCTCTTGTTTTTCTATTGCTGTTAAAAGAACAGTGGCTATTTATTTAAGAGTGTAGATACAAAATATGAAAAATCATGATATCTTTGTCAGTCTTGGAGCTTGATGGCTCTGGGAGAAAAGGGTGCAGTCTCAGTGTGAGGCTCCACCTGAGTACCAGGTATATGACAATTGTATATACAGTAGGGAACTGATATGTGATAGTGTCAAATCTGTTGATTTGTTAATATTTATATATGTATTTATATATATGTAATATCTCTTTACCTTTCTCTCAGCAGCAGGCTTGTTCAGACAATGTAAATGTGATTTTCTCTATCTCTTCTACTTTCACTTAAAAACTGCTGCGTGTTCTGGACTGCTTTGGTTTCTCAAGTTGTAAATGATGACCAGCACTTTCACTGGGAATCTTTTCTGATCTCCACCTCAGTTTCCTTCTGTTATCTGATCATAAAAATGACCCATCAAGCTCATGAGAATAATTATGTGCAGGAATGTCGGAAAGATGTGCCTTTGCAATTAAAATGAATTTGCAGCCAGTTTTACATGGGAATGAAACTTTCATTTACAGGATTAATAGACAAAAATGTATAACTTTAATAATTAACCAACCACGTAACCAACCTTGGTTCTGGGCTTTCATTTTTGCATTTCTCCTGTAAAAATCAGACAGTTTTTTGTTTGTTTGCTTTTTAGGAAGAACATTTACAATCATGGAGTAAATATTAGATTTTATGTCAATGATGACTAATATTGCAACAGCAGAAATAAGGAATCTTAAATGAACACATATTGGTATTCATTTCAGAGGCAAGGTAAGGTAAAACTGAGACCTGAATATCCCAAACTTTGAGAAAGTTTAGAACTTTGTTGATAGTCCAGAAGGATTCAAGTGATTGCTGGCACTAGACAAGCCTGGCCTTTTAAGAATAGTTTGTTTTGAATTGGAAATTTTGTTTTCAGATGTCTTCCTAACTTAATTCTTCCATATAACTTGTTTATATTGTTATAACTTTGAGAAAAAGAAGGTATTGTAGCAAGCAGAAGTGAACAAAAAACTGTCAGATCTATGAAAACAGATAAACCAAAAGCAACAATATTCCTTTCTGAACCTGTTGGGCAGCCAGCAATAGCACAGAGGATAACATGTCTATTAGCTTTACTCCTCCTACTTGAGGTGTTCCAGGATTGTGCTGGTTCTGGTCTGCCTCTCTGTCTCTCCAGAATTGTGGCAGGTAGGATTACTGCTAAGAAAGCCCAGATGAGCCTCATGTTGGATGGGGAGAAGAAGGCTACTTCTAAATATTTTAATTGCTTCACTTTGGCTGGGAGTAAAAGGCTTACAAATGGCATTTCTTATCAGCAACCACAGCCTCAAAGCATGTCAATCTGTTTTACCTTGTCAGTGAGCGAAAGGGCTTATGCACAACCCAATTTTACATTGACAAAGTCCATTGTTCTGTTCCAATGTTGCCATTTCTATTTTTCTCTGAGGTTATACAATTTCAAAATTATTTTGTATATATTTGATCTCTTCTATTTTTCATAGACCAGCCAGATGATTTGTCAGCAATTCACTAGGAAGAAGGAAGGTAACAGTAACTGCTGTCTGGGGTGGGCTGTGATAAGAAGCAAGGGTTGGATTAAATTCTGCAATGATTGACCCCAGAAAGTTCAGTCTCTTGCTTCAAGACCATTTCTTTTACACAGTCAAAAAGACACCACCCTTTCAAAACAGTGGAAAAATGCAGAGCTTTTTATTTTGTTTGTGTACTCATGCCAGATATTTCCATATAGGAAATGCTTTGAGGCACAGGTGTCTTGGTTGACTGGTTGGTTTTCATAATCAGGAAAGTGAAACAAAACCATTTAAATTAGCCAGTTAGTTAGAACTATCTTTCTATAGCTCAAATAGCTCCAAATATTTGGAGAGAACTTTTATCAGTTGCTTCACTTAAAAATAACGTGTGAGGCAACCACGACTAGCTTATGGATATTTTGTTAGTAGGAGAAACTAAATTCAGCAGATAAATTATGCATTACAAATTATTCCCCCAGGATTCAATTCAGAATGCTATTATATTGCAAAATTCTGGACTGTATTTATATCTTTGTTTGGCCGATCATGAGACAGACACATAACAAAGCACTGTGTGTAAGCACATTTCCTAGAGTTTTGCCGGTGTAAGTCCAATGGTTAGCAGCTGCTCTTTCATGTTGTGTTTCCAGCCAACCTGATACAACTTACTTTTCCTCAAAAAGGTGGCTTCTTTCATAATGCATAAGGCATAAAGACTTTTGTGGCTCTCTTCTGGACTCAGGAGGGAGATTATTCCAGCTGCCTATATCTAAAGTCTGTGCTCAAGTGCAGAGGTCAGAAAATTCTCCAACCAAGAGCTAATACAGCTTGTTGTGCCTTCTGAGATTTCTGGTTTAGGAATACACTTCCTGCAATGTGACTGTGTGGCCATAGAAAGAAATAGACCTTTTCTACCACATTTGAAAAATAGCGTCCTTTGTCTAGCTCCTAAATTGTAGCAGGAATATATAGTTAAGTGCTCAGCTTGTCCTTTTTTCTAGATCTATATCCTGTAGGGCATTGAACTGAAGTTACTTGTGTCTCAGATCAAAGTCATTTCACTTAGAAACTCAGGTTGAGCTTGAAGGCACAGTCTCTTAAGTGAAGGTCAATGGTTTATCCATTATAGCACCCAACCTCAAATTATTTTTGCAATTAGTAATATTTATATCTGTTTTTATAGTGTAAAAGAATAAAGAAAGGATAGTCAGCATTTTCAAGAAATACAAGTTAAAGGTGTCCTATCATTTAAAATGATATATCATGTTAGAAAGGAAACTTAAAAGCTGGCATATGCAATCTAAAATTAAATACAGATTTTGAATTTCAGGCTGCGAAGCTAAAAAGATCAAAGGAAACTCTTTACAGTTCTTCAGAATTTGGTATTATACTTCCCGGGAGGTCATTTACTCCCATAATTTAGTCTGACTTATTTTGGCTTCAGTTCCATTAAAGGTATGTAGGAAAGAGAGGGTCTCTTTTTACTTTAATTTTTAACTGCAACCTGTCAGTTAAAGGAGAAAAAAAAAAAAAAGAGAGGAAAAAAAGAGTGTCTGGAAGAGGATGATCTACAGAAGTACTAATAGCTTTCAAATCTTTTGACTTTTTGAGCCTCATATGGCTAGAAACTTATCTGGAAAGATTGTATTTTAACCCTTTTGACTGTTCTTGGACATAATGTGTGCTTTTATTGAAAGGGAACTTATTCACTGCGCTTGAACATATTCTGTCATTTCCACAATAACATCTCCCTTGACAGCAATGCCTTGACTTGTTGGACAAAATAATAGAAGGATCCAAAGTTTAAGGTTCCTAATGGCAAACTTCAAAAGAACACCTTTGTTAAGTCAGACAGGTATCCAGAAGTTTACCTACTGTCTGGAGAAACCCAAAAATGAGCAGGATACCTGCTGGGATGTGAAGGCAGTGCTGATAGGGCTGAACAGACTAAAACAGAGTTTCACTTCACTACATTTTGGGAGCAAGAAAAGCAAGAGTAGTTTGGAAAAGATGAGAAAAATTTGAAATAGCTTTTGCCTTTCAGAAAAGATGTGGTATAGTCCTGAGGTCACTATTTATCTTACCTATACCAGTTTCCACAAACAAGACCTCAAAAAATAAGATATAAGAGACACAGGTACTTTATCTTCTAAGAACACATTGAGACCGCCTGGTGGAAGCAGCAGAGGTGGTAACAAGATTCTCTATGCTGAAATAGGAAGTCATCTTCCCCCTCTGTACCACCCCTTTTTCCACTGAGGGATGTAAAGAGGCAGTACAACAACTGAATTTTCCTTGTGCAGGAGGTTGTTCTTGGCCAGGCTTAAGGCTGGGGAATGAGGCAGTGGCATCCAGACTGTGAAAGGGTTTTCCCTCTGTTTGACTTTCAGGCTTTCCACTGGTCCTGAAGAGAGTCCCAGCAAAACCACCCAAAAGCTGTGTGATCTCATTACTTTGTTATATTGTAGGATGTATTTGCATGGAGAAAATTCTGTCTTAGGAGTTGTGTTCAATCATGCAATGTGTTTGTGGATATAGATATAGATATAGTTTTCTTCTTTTTTTTTGATGACATGATTTCACTATTTTGTCATCTTACACTGCAGCAGCTGTTTTGTACCTGGTTCAGTGGGATGCACGCATTGGTTGGTGATCCTTTTATTCACTCCTTCTCTCCCTGTTGGTTTTCATTTACCTTCTAAATTGTTACAACTAGAAGTTTTTGAGTGTTTTTTTTTTCCATCTCTGTAACGCATTATGGCAAATAAAACTACAAAAAAAAAGTAGTCTTGGACCATAAAGAACATGATGGACTAGTCTTGTCCCTGGCACCTGGGAAATCTGGGGCTCTTGCTGTTCCATTAGAGTAGACTAATGACAGTCTAGTGTATACTAATAATTTCCCAGCAAGATATGTGCTGGAAAATATCTTCCCATATGATTAATGCTTCTGAAAAATAGCTGTTTCCTTCTGACAGAACCAAATGGATTAGAAATGCTACAAATGCTTTTTTTTCTTTTTTTTTGGTGGTAAAAGGAGTAGTGGCAGTAAAGAGGTTAATTCTCCTCTTTTCATGAAGGTATCTTCTTAGAAGAGAAGTGATTAAAGGAGGGGTTTTTTGGCATAAAAGTGTTTTTCTAATCTTGTTGAAGTGCCTAAAATGTGTTTGAAGAGCCAGATAAAAGCATGGACTTCTTATTTAATGAGTTACCAGTTATATGTACCAGTGTTTATTTTGCTTCTGTCATTGAAACATTTTCTTAAAATGTTTTTTCCTTCACCACAGTCAATAGGTAATAATGATGCAATTTATTTAGAATGAATTTCAGCATTAAGTACAAAAGAACAGCTCTCTCCCAAACTTGTACAACTGCACAGACCACACCAGAAATAAACTCTCAATTTTAAAGAATTCTGAACATAACTTCAGAACATGCTGATAAAATCAGAATTTGAGTTGCAATTTCTCAGCAAGTTACCTACTAGACTGAGGGCATCCAGAAAAAATCAACCTATTCCTGCCAACTGTGGTGCCCAAAATGATTATACTGATATAATAATGCCAGAAATCTGATTCCCAAAGTCTTCTTTTAGTCTTTCCCTTCCCTTCCCTTCCCTTCCCTTCCCTTCCCTTCCCTTCCCTTCCCTTCCCTTCCCTTCCCTTCCCTTCCCTTCCCTTCCCTTCCCTTCCCTTCCCTTCCCTTCCCTTCCC
>VWPU01012315.1:0-61231 GCA_013398955.1 Callaeas wilsoni | reverse complement strand
TCCCTTCCCTTCCCTTCCCTTCCCTTCCCTTCCCTTCCCTTCCCTTCCCTTCCCTTCCCTTCCCTTCCCTGTAATATGGGATAAATTATTTTCTTTATTTAGATATCAAATAGTTGAGCCTGGTAGAAAATTATTTACATTAAAAGATGTATCACTTAGTTTAAATCACAGATGATAGAATCCCCCTGCCTTCCACACTAGAAGGAAGAAAAAACCTCACTGTAGTCAAGGAAATGTCTAGCTAAAAAGACTAGCATTGTCCCATGCTGCAAATGTTCTCTGCTGGTATTAGATCATTCAGTGGGAAATTAGGTGCAAACCTAGGTTGTTTATTGAACTAAAGGCATACATGTGCTAAAGACAGCTCTCTGTTCTTACAAAGGTATCGACTGCTTCTATCATCATAGGATTTCCCACTATGCTTTACCACTGGGGAAGGAAGAGATCCAAAGCAGAGAAAGAAAAGCTGTCTGAGCACATGCAGAACTTCCCTGAACAGCAGTGGCTTTTTGTGCTTCTACCATGTATTAGAAAAACTATTATGACTAAAAAAACCATCTAAAGGCAGAGCCGATATAAGCAAAATGAGTCTTACCAGTGACCTCCGAGGACCCAGTTCTCCACTAAGCAGCATCATTCCCTTGAACCCTGTGTCTGCAAAGTCCCGTCTACATCAGGGCATCTAAACAGGTTGACCTTCATGGAGCACACAATAGATTCATGGATTAAAACGGCCATGAGGAAATTTCACTGCACCATGGAATCTGGTGGACTTGAAAATAAATTAGTCAGTGTGGCATGTTAGCAAAAGTTCTAATTGCACATAGTTCCCAGAGAAGTAGTTAGGCCTTACATTGACTCTGTTCCTCTCAGCAATTGAGATTCTTCTCCATGTTAAATATTTCTTTTTTACTATTCCTCTGTCCTCTTCATCTAAACCTGTCTGCCCTCTCTTTCCCCAGAAATTGCAAGAATTGGAAGGCGCAGCGGTCCAGCTTCAGTATCCATTGAGATCAAACCTAAAGAAATGGACCCATCTCTATTCAAAATGAATTTCCTTTATACAAAAACCACAAAGGAAACTGAAGCTACATTTCTAAATACTGAAAAGCAAAGAATAAAAGGTGACTTTTCCCTTAAAGTGTTCTATGTCAACGTCATTTAGTGCTTTGGCAAATCCCAGGATATTCTAGGAGGACTAGTTTAGGGTAGCAAGCCATGCACGTACCTTTTCATTAGCCCCTTATTTTCAAACAGAGGCCCGCAGAAATTTCAGTGCTCTGAACCCTCACAGGGGGATGGAGCAAACAGAAAAGATCTTGTTAAAACTGTCCATCTCCAAAGACTACCTTTTTTCTTTTTTTTTACTTCTTTTTTAAGTACTCTTCTGTGGGGAAAGAGAAATCAGGTTTAGCTGAATATGTCCTCGCCATGCCAGCTTCCAGTATTTTTTCTGTGTTGGGCAATGGCACAAGTCAGTTGTGGCATTGCTTCCTATTTGTCTCTGGGTGGGTGCATGACAGGCTGCTGAGATGCCAGATGGAACGACTTATGTGCATGGACAGACTTTGTGAGATCTGGCTCTGTGTGTGCTAAGGCTTCTTCTCTTCCTGTGTAAACCCACGGTTAACTCTCGTGGCTGTACGGTTACACAGAAACTGTGCTTACACAAGGCCAGAGCTCTGCTCTCGTGTGCTGCTTTCTGTCAGTCGTTCTTCAATGTGGAATCTTTTACTCAGATTTTGGAGTACCTGGAATATAACTCTGTCATCCCTAGCAATTCCTCTCTGCTTTGTACTATTGGCTTTCTTTTCAAGAGTCTCTGATAATTGACTTTTTTCCTCTCCTCTTATTTTTTCATTCTTTATTGAAACAGTCTTTATAATCCTTTTCTTTCTGCCTTACAAACAGCTTTTCTTTTATTTTGTTTTGTTTTTTTCCTTCTGGGTTTTTTCCTTTTAAACTTTTACTTACCTCTGGGTAAGCAAATAGATCTTTAGCTTATGGGCTTTCTCTTTACAACATTGGATCCCCTTCTTTGCTCTTCAAATTTCTACCAAAAACTGTTTAAATAACAGTAATATATTTTTTAAAAATATTTTGTTGTATTTTGGAACTCCATGTGGATGATTTCATGCAGAAATTACAGGCAAATAATAGTGATATTGAGATTGCAACATTATGCAAGGAGAGTGACATAATTTAAGCCAATCAATAAGGGTTAATGAAAGCTAGATCTCATCAGAATAACTTGATATCTTTTGATGAAAACCTTAGGATGTTATACATATATAGGTAGAAATTATATTTTTTATGTGCAGTGTTCTGATTTGATTTCACCCAACAGTTTATTACAAAATGTGAATATTACAAAATCAATATACAGTGCTTATTGAATTGGTTAAACATGATGCTGGTCTCAAAATGTAGTTGGAAATGCTGGATCATCCACTGAGTCCCAACACTTCTAGTGTGTTTTTAATGTTACTATATTTGATATCTTAATTCATAACATGGAAGAAAAGAGTCACAATAAGTTGTAGAAAACACAGAGGCTGTGAATAGAGCATATAAATAAGAGCTGAAGGAATACTGAAAACTGTTATGGGATACTTTGGTCACAATTAAGTTGGGCACAATCAAACTATGCATTTCAATTAATGCAGGACCATAGACTGAGGAAAAATGAAGGGGCGGGGGGGGCACTTAAAGGAGATTGAACTTATCATAGAAAACAATTTCACTGAAAGGACTGGCAGTGAAGAATGGTTCTGTGTAAAATTTCAGTCTGACCATGAAGCCAAAAGGTCCTATCTTAACCTGGTGAGAAAAAAAAGGGACTGTAGGTAGGAATCTGTTTTGCTTCTATGGCGAGCAGTGAAGTCTCCTGAAATACTGTATGTTATTCCAGAAACCCTGCTTGCAGAGATGTAGAACAATATAACAGGAGTCTGAGAAGAGACGGCAGCCTGATTAAAGGCCAAATAATCTGCTGTCTATTGAGAAACCTGGAAAGCACTGCCTGTCAGTTTGTCAAACTAAAATTTAAGGGCTGATTTATTTGCAGCCTATAAGCAGGTATACAAAACGAGAAATGTGATAATACATGCCTCTTCATTCTGATTAATTAAAACCAACAATATTTAGTGAATCCAAAGGACCTCATAAAGTCTTGATTGAAAAAATGTTTAAATTTGTCCTGGTGAAGATTGTTAATCTTTGGAACAATTTATGCAAAACAGTGGTAATTTTTCCATCACTGAAAATTTAGACATTAGAACTGGATGTTTTCTTCTGAGAGAAAGGAAAGACTGAGCAAAACTGAATTTGAAGAACTCCTGTGGTATACAGGAGGTCAGACAAGATGTTTACATGTTCCCTTCTGTTTTCACAGTCTATGAATCTAAGCAGGTACTGGCTCAGAGAATTTATCATCTTGTCTTCTATGGGATTACTCATATACTTTGAGTTGAACAGGTGTTTAAGTGCTTTGCTGGATCAGGGCCAAACAGAGCTGGTATTGTGCCATTTCAGTGCCCCTTTTGCAGCTGTGGCAGAACAGGACTTGAGGCTGGTGTGGTACCAGCGGTCACACTGCTCCAAGTAATTGGCGTAGAAAATGGTGCAGATTAAATGGTGCAACCAGGGCTAATTTTGAAAAGAAGGGAACACTGGACTGAATGTGGAACTCCTAATACATGAAAATTACAGCTGTGTGGCTCAAGTGATGCATGGAAGGGGGTTTTGGAGTCCTATCACAATATTAGTCTGGGATATTGCTATAAATGCATCGGTTTTACAGGGACATTCTACTGCAAGGTTGGAATTATCTTCAAATAAACGATATATAGTGTAGAAGACTTTTCTAGTCACTTTCTTAACTGGTGCAGCTGCTCTAATATTACATAGTTTTGTAGGCAAGCTCATAGGGATCTACATTAGTGATTGAGGCTTTCTTTTGTTTGTTAGCTTTCTTAATCCCTACCCTATGTAATAACTCATTTAATGACCTGAATTATGCCTGGAGATGTAGGATTATGTCTGGGCAAAGAATGCCTGAGCATTTTTCACAATTGATCTGGCTTTGGTGTATAGCAGATCAAAACTAAGTTATGAAAGGAAGAGCTGTATAGAATGGATCTACTAAAAGAGGTAATCTTACTGCACCAAGTTATTGGATTTTATTTGACAATTTTTTTTACCGCTTCTTTCTTTATGCTCTCAACTGCTACTGCTTGAAAAATGCTTTCTTTTTCTTGTACCTCCCCAGATTTCTCCATCTATCTATTTCCGTTTGGGCAATATGCTAATACAGAAGATCTGGTCCCCATGTCCCGGAATTTTTCTATTACAGCTTCTGTTCACTGTGTGTTTTATTTGGCTAGACTTTCCCAAAATATAGTATACATATATTTGTACAAAAGATACATCAAAGTGGTATGTTAATACTGTGTGAGGAGATAAATATCTTCTCCTCCTGTCATCACTATTTCTATTGACAGTAGTAGCTAATTTAAATATCTTTGGAAATTACATTTGGAACTGTTACAGTTCTCAAACTTTTTTTTCCCAACTTTCTCAAAATACATTTGGGAGTTGCTGATTCATTCAAAATGCTGTAAGGTATGGCCCGGAGAAAATGGTGATATGAAATGCTTGCATGAAATTATGCCAGACCACACCAACACCAGTGGTGCTGCTCGGTCCCTCAGGAAACCCCCAGCCAACAGGATCGGGTCACATTGTCTGTCTGTGGTTTCTCCAGGTGGAGTAGGGCAGCTAGAAATGTACAGTCCAGAAAGTCTCCTGAGTGAGTGAATATTTGGGGAACATTTGTGCTGTGTTCTTCAAAAGGTGCCTCGTGTGCAGCCAATCTCAGCGCACACAGGGTGATCTGAGGCAGAGGAAGATTGTCACACACACACCGTGCTCTAACAATACTGCCTTTCCACAACTCCTCGGAGGAGCAGAGGAAGCTGCTCTCAGGGCAGTCTGGTCCAGCATCACCTCAGGCACGAGGATCAGAGCTGAAAGGCCAGAAACAGCTCTGTCTCTTTAAAGTGCCCATCTCTTTCAGAGTCATGTCAAGCACAGCTTTACAAGACAGAGAGGTCTGTGATTTTAAAACAGGCATACGTTCTTATGCATATCCCACTCCAAAGAAGAGAACTATAAAATCTTTGGATTTTGTTGTTTGTATTTAAAAGCCCTCAAGCATCTTCCTTGATAGGTCTGTATGTACACTGCAATTATGCATGCATACATTAAGCACTAAAAGAAAACAAAAGGCATTTAACGTTAATTACTCTAGAAAGTCACCATATTGTGATCACACACAGCACCACTATTGCTGCCCAGCTAGATATCCCACTTTCATGCAAACAACAGAACCAAATTGAATTACATAAAAAGAAGCTACATACTGACTCCCAGCAGTATGTTTTGACAAAACACTTTGTCTACTTAAATGATTTCAGAAGCTGTAGTCAAAAGCCTTGACTGCAAATAATGGGTTCATAAAACCTATCTTTAAAATTTTACCTGACAGTAATGCTGTGCAAATATCTGCACTTCTAGTTCACCTTCTCCACTTGTTTACATCAGGATTTTAATAGAGTGGCTGTCACAGAACAACAGCTAAAGGCCACTGTTTGATAAGTTACTGTAAAAATAGACTGCTTAAAATGAGAATTTCCTGCTAAATTCAGTCATCACAAAAAAGTAGTGGCTAGGAAAACATTGAAGGGAGACAATTTCTAGGAGGACTGCAATAAAGTCTTTTCAAGTTCAGTGACATTCTAACCTGCAATGACTTTGTAAGAAACTACATTTCCCATCTGTCTTCAGTTTTACTGAGAAATGACAAAAAATAAAAGGAAAACAGGAAAAGTGAGGAGAGGTAGACAGATAGATCTATCTGGTTTTGGATTAGCTCACTTAGCATCCATGCATAATATTTGAAGAATATATTGACGAGATCTCCTTTACCACCTGAAGAAAGAAATTGAACACCCAGAGAAACCTCAATGTTTACCTGTAGAGAAAAAACTAACCAAAGATCTTCTGTCAGACAGTGCCCTACCATTCAGCTGCTGGCTTTGCCCAGGCAGAATGTCTCTGCAGAAGGTGACGGGATGCTGATGGCTCTACGTGACCTCCAAGCCCATCCAAGGCCCCCCTTACAAGGAGCCACCCTCACAGCAGCACGTCTATACCGAGTTGCTCTCAGCACACAAGGTATGAGATGTGGGGAGGGAGTGTACTTTAGCCACTCACTTCTTTTCTGAGGAGAAGACATGATTTGGAGGGAGGTTTACTTTGCTCCAGCAAGAGGAGTCTGTAGCCACAGATGTGCTCTTCTCTCATGTGGCAGAATCATACATTTCTCAGTTTTCTCAAAAAGGGAGTTGCTCCTTATAATCTCTAATAGCTGGTTAAATGCATAGCTGAATCCTTTCTGACTTCAGAATCATTGAATAAGATTTCCATGGAGCTACATGTAAAAGAGAATTTCAGAGCCAGAAAGGAGGAGAGAGAGATGCAAAATGGCTTAATCTACATGGTTTGGGTTAATCTAATCTTGTTTTCTGCCATCTCAGTTGGAGATCTTCAGTCTCAGTAGATTTTGGCATAGTTCAAAACCTTGGAAACATAGTAGATAATATTGGTATGTTAAATATATACACCATGCTTCCTTGCATTATACAAAAACTAGAGATATTTAGGACTCCTTGGTAGCTATGAAATACAAAGTAGCTACATAGTATGGCAGCCTGCCTTTTTTGAGTTTGGGTTGGGTTTATGGGTTTCTTATTTTTGCTTGTCTTTTTAGTATGCCCTGATTTCCTTCTGTGAAACTTTTGAAACAAAACTTCCAGTTTGGATGAGCTTGTACCTGATAGAGCTCAAGGAAGAATGGCAATATTAGAGCTGTAGTCTGTGAGAGCAAATATAAGACTGCTAAAGCCCATTCTGCCAACCTCTGCCTGTGTTTAGCCATAATTCTCTGACTCCTATGCCAGTATTATGTAAGAATTCCTTTTCTACTCATTCAGGGCTCATTTTATGAATCATTCATATTCATCCATTGATCAAAATACCTCTTCCAGATGAGAGAGTTGGGCTTACCCTCAGGTCTAATACAGCAAATGTCCCATATGGCTCTCCAGAGCTACAACATTAATAGCTGTAACAGCAGGACTTCGCTGCAAGTCTCTGGAGTTCCCACTGAACCAGAGCTTTAATGAGAGCATAGAAATCTAAGAAAGAGCATAGCACCCCCTAAACAGAAAAAATGTTGACCTAGAGCCTGCAAAGGTGGGACTACAGAGGAAGAAAACGAAATACTTTCAGTTCTGCTAAATTGTTTGGAATAATAATTATTATTTAATGAAGAGTGAATTTTATTACATTAAGGTATGTCAACATGCAGAGGGGGTTATGAAGTACATTTAGTGGGACTGAGGTCACTAAAATTACGTAAATATGCATTGTTAGCTTGAAAAAGTCAGTATATGACACTGTAAAGGCTTTAAATATTTATTTACACTCAAATCAATAATATCTTCATAGCTCAGTGTCTTTTCCTTCTCTACTTATGTTTTCTGTGAACCCATGCAGTGGCTGCAGGGGATTGGACCCACATCCAGGGCTTTGGGCAGTACTGACCTTGCCATGCAAAAAGCACAGAACTGGTTTGAGCGTCTGTGAAACCCCTCTGTGCACTGGGGTCCCTAGAGCCACAAGCCCCTACCCCTCTCCTCTTGCTTCTGCAGGCTGTAGAATGCCCCTGTCAAGGAAACCGACACCTGGGTTCACCTTTCTCTCTTTACCTTATCAACACCTAATGTTAACAGCAGATAATAGCTCCTCTTCTTTCATTCTAAGAAATGCTGAAGCTATGCATTGGATTCTGATGCTTAGATCATGTCCTCAAATTCCTTTCTGGACAATGGTAGAATGCCTATAAATTGTCAGCACAGTCATTACTAAATAATTTGTACCTGTGCAATGACTTCCAGCAAAGACAGTAAAATACTTTGGTGTTAAGAGAACACTCAATGTTTGCTGAAGAAAGGACCATTTCAAGTCAGGACACTATGGGGAGATATTGCTGCCATTTGGTTTTCTCTTGTCTTGCTTCATTCAATTCCCAGTCATACTTTTTTGTCTTTTATTATTATGATTATTACTTTTATCTCAGTAAAAACACAGTAAAAATTTGGATTATTTTTGAGGCACTCTCTCTTCTACCCACTACTTTTAATGTTCCAGAGTACAAGAGCGTAACTTTTTCTCATTTGCTGAATGCAAGCCATCTTCATGGGAAAGGGGATCTTAGGTATAGATCTGAAATATAGATCTGATTTTTCTTTTTTCTTTTGCTTTTTGTTTCCTCCTAAAAGTGCTTTTTTAAAAAGGAAGATGATTAAGGACGTTCATACTCAAAGATTCTGAGAAATCGACTCATCTCATATGCTGTGGGAAGGAATTTAAGGGTATGGCCCCAAAACCTGTGCTCTGACCATCAGTCAAAAGCTCTACTTCTTATGGTAAGTTGTTTTTAAACCAACAGTACCTGGGAGATGTGTAAGGAAAATTAAGATTGCATATTGATGGAAAAAATGTAAAATACTCTGAAATATAGGAGATAGGGTGATGGAGACTGACCCCAGTCACCTATTATTTGTGTAATTTTAATTACTCTCCCTTTAATTTAAGCAGCTGACACACACTTTCAGTGGTGTTCAGAAAGTTAATAGGGCAGCTGAGTAAGGATTTTAAGGTCATATTCTCGTCCTTTGGTGCTTATTTTATTTATTAGCTGCTGCATTAATATTCTTATGATTACAGAAATGATCATTTATGTATATAATGCATCTTACAATAGTATACAATGATGAATATTGTACTATCTATCTCTTAATATGTCTTCTCATCCTTGATTCTTTAGCACTAAACTCACAAAATGCAACAGCATTTAGATCAAGCTGCTTCTTTCCTTACATTATTACTTAATTATGGTATGTAGTCATCAGTTTGCTGACAACAATTTTCCTGGATGTCACTCTTTCTTTGATTCCATCCCTCCTGACTGAAATTAAAATATTGACATAAATAATTTTGCATGAGCAGTGGAAAATTCAAAGAGGCATTTAAAGCAGAGAAGCTTCTACATTTATTGCTTCTATATACAAGCATTTGTCTGTGGTTTCCAGGTACATAAACTGTAATTTAAGCAAAGCGAGTGTGCTGTCTCATCCATGCCTTGCATGTAGATAAATGATGACACTTACCTGCAGTTAATTTTTTTAAATGAAGAAAACCATGGTTTGCATTACAAAACTAGAGGGAATCTCATGGTTCTGGGCTTTTTTATCTTTATGGGTGAAGAGAATGGGGATTATTAGACTACCAGTGTACAAAGAGTGGTCTGCTCATTTCTATAAACTCTTCAACCTTCCTTCTTTACGCAGCTTTGTCCCTCTTGATCAGCAAGAAAGGAGAGGCAAAAATGCATCGTGGAATTGGCTGGGGACCTAGCTGCAAGTCACAGCAATGGCATTCAAAAATAAAAGGCAGGCAAGGAAAGCATCCTCCAGGCACTTGGTTGTTAAGCTGGAGATGGTGGTGTTCTCCACTCAGGAAGAAATGATGGTGATGTGCAATTCCGGGGCAGCTCTGCTGAGCCCAGTGCAGCAGGGACAGAGGGAGCTGCCAAGCAGCTGCCTAAGTAATTTTTCTTCTGGAGACATCACTGCACATTTCTGCCCCTCCGGAGAGGTCCTGCTCACCCTCTGCTTGGCCAAGCATGCGACCAGCACAGGGGAGCTCCCTGCTGCCAGCCCTCGGCAGAGATGTGCCTCCATACAACGCCAGGCCTCTCACCCCTGAGGCTGGTGATCACAGTATAAGGCAGTGGGCACACTAGTGAAATTGGTCAGAAAAATTTAAAACTAGACTCATGACTGTTAAAGTATTTCTCATAATTCTTTGTGTGTTTTCATGGGTATTGGGGTTTTTGTACTGAATAGGCACAAATCATTGCTCTTCTGTTCAAGAGGTTATGTTATGATGGACCTTGCAAAGCCTTGTAGGTTTTATAAACAACAATGTGTATGTGATGTAGTGACACACACCAGTAAGTATTCTCTGTTTTAAATTCATTGCAGTGAATCAATCTCATAATGTTAACAAATCTTTTTACATATCCTCCTGAAATGTCTATTCGACTTAAACAGCAAGGTTTAGACGCTGAGCAATGGCTAATGAGATCATGGTCACCATTAGGATCTGAAGAGTTATTGAGATATGAGGGGGAGTATGTTTTCCTGTTGTCAATAAACGTTGTAAATCCTAAATCAGACAACACTGCAGTAATATCAAGACCCAGAAATCTAAAGGTGGCATAAAAAATTCAAGAGCAGGAAGGGGAAAAGCTACTAAGAGTCAGAACTGTTTAGTACTTCACAGAGTGTGCATGTGTGGTCAAGGCAAATTTCAGATATGATGTATTGTCATCTTTCTATATTTACTTGCACAACTGAGTGAAAATTCAATCTTCAGTCCCTAAAACGGATAGGCCTGTGGAAACACTCATCATTTTAATCCCAACATGCTAATGCCCCCTGTGTGAATATAGATTTCTCAATTAAACTGAAGTGATTTGATCAAAGAACAAGTCTCACAGGTGCACGTAAAGGTTTCAGTAACAACAGCCTCAGCTATTCATTGCTGGAGAATTGTTTTCCACTGAATGGTGCATGGCTGAGGCTTAGAGCTGTACATGACTTTGGACTCAGAAGCACTCCAAAATGCTCATGTTTCAGTGGGAAAGCCACGAAACAATCCACAACTTGGCTATGCTATTGAGAGTGCATCTCTATATCCCACAGAGTTAAATTTCTGAGGCCCCCTTGGAGCTAACACAGTGATATGAAGCTCTGATGCTTTTTCTGGGATCCCCTTTGATGTAGGCCTGTGCCAATTTCATTCTAATAAATTTCCAGACCCACAGACTATTTTAAGGGATAGGACAAAATGTGAGTCTCCAGCCGAAGAATAGGAATCATAAATGGGCGAAATGACCGCACGTTAATACAACCCATGTAGCCTTATCTACTTACAGTATTTTATACTTTTAACTACTGGATATTTGTAAAAAGTCACCATCTCTATTGGCATTTGATGAAGGACACAGTTAAATGGACCTGGCATTTTCTTATTCATGTTGTTGAGCTACTTGAATTAAGGTTCAGTCACCATATGATACCATGCATTTTATGCATTAAAAAAAGACCTAATTCCCATGTAGACAACAAGATGTAACATTTCTTCCTGAGAAGTTTGACTTCATTCTTTTTTATAATTAGAAAACTATTTTTGCTAACTCCTCAGTGATGACCTCAATTTTAATGCTTTGTCTCACACAGGTATGTGCCTTGCTTGCACACATCTTTACAGATGCACTTTCTGGAAAACATGAGAATTTTATTTTAATTACAATTTTCTCTGAATTGTATCACATAATTTACTCACTTTCCTTAGTTTGTTCATTTTCAGGCTGTAAATATTATTAACCCACAGAGATTTGTTTCTGCTTCCTTCAGTTAATTAAACACACCGTTGGATTTATCTTGTGCTACCACCAGGAGGGCACAACAAGTGAAATGCTGTATCACTGGATGGTTCATTCATTAGCATAAAATAATCAGTGGTTTTGAATACCTGCACTTCAATGTCTCGAGTTTGGTTTTTTGTGATTGCATCTAGGAAACTGCAGCATCAGTAAGGGGATAAAGAAGAGAGAAACAGAGAAAGAAAAGAAAGAGGAAAAGAAAGAAGGGAAGAAGAAAGGAAAGGAAAGGAAAGGAACGGAAAGGAAAGGAAAGGAACGGAAAGGAAAGGAAAGGAACGGAAAGGAAAGGAAAGGAACGGAAAGGAAAGGAAAGGAACGGAAAGGAAAGGAAAGGAACGGAAAGGAAAGGAAAGGAACGGAAAGGAAAGGAAAGGAACGGAAAGGAAAGGAAAGGAACGGAAAGGAAAGGAAAGGAACGGAAAGGAAAGGAAAGGAACGGAAAGGAAAGGAAAGGAACGGAAAGGAAAGGAAAGGAACGGAAAGGAAAGGAAAGGAACGGAAAGGAAAGGAAAGGAAAGGACAGCTGTTAAAATTAGCAGGTTTCCTTAAGAAAAGAAACAGCGAATTTGACAAAAAAGGAAAGTCCAGAAGCTTGCCTGGAGGCAGATCTAACCGGCACCTAGAACATAACATGAGAGTAATATAAAGTAATTCCCTACTCTGCTACTAACAGAGATTGAATAATTACAATCTCATTCTTTCTATCAAATGACTTCTTCCTTTGGGGGGAAAAAAAGCCCAGACTACCATATGGTCCTGACAAATATTTCTACTGATTCTACCTAATGTTTATCAATGCAAAGTAATGTTATTTTTCCAAAAGAACAATGCCCCAGGACAACATACATAAATACATAATGACACATGCAGATATTTAATGCATCTTGCACCTGCTTGGAGAGACCTTATCACAGAATGTCAGAGAATACAGATCTCTTCAGAGGCTGTTCACTGTCCCCCTTACTCCCCTGGGGTCCCAGTCTGATTTGCCTTCATCCTGGGACATGTCTGCTGCTTGCCCAGGCTTGATGGAAGACTTTGGATCACCTGTAGAGAGAGCACATGTCTAGGCATTACCTTGGGCCTCCTTCAAAACCCTTCTCCCTAGGTATTTCTCCATCCATACTTTCAGTTTTTCATGATTGTATAAAAAATTAATAGGACTCTGATCCATATTGCCTTTTCTCCCTAATTGCATCAGAATGTAGGAAGGTGAAGCAATGATATAAGAGGGGAGGCTGAGGCTCCCTGCCCAAACTAGGGAAATCCACTTACAGAGAGGACCCCTCTGTGTACAGATGCAGTTGGTGTGACCTATTTCTGGGACCTTTTTTTCCATTTTTGGGAGAAACACTATTAATTCATTCTTTCTTTCTGAGGAATAAAATAAGAACCCAGACACATTGATTATTAATCATGCATTTGGGGACTCTCCTCCCTCTTGACCAATGACATAATCCTCAGTGAACAATATGTATACTGCAATTGACATTTGCACAAAAAAAAAATCAAGTTATATTGTATGCATCTGCACTAATAAAAATAGTCATCTTTCAAATCCTCCTTTTCAAAGTCTCACTGAACAGACTTCGATATCTCTATAGTATTTATTCTGACCTTCGCCTCTCTGATCTTCCTGCACTGGGGAACTGTACAGCAATACAATAAAATAGAAGCATACTTTATTAAAATACATATTTAGACTGCAGTCTTCAGAAGCTCCAAAGTTAGGTGCACAAAAACCATTGCATCCATTTGGAGGTTCAGCCTCCTTAGGCCTCACAGAAATGCCAAGTATAAATGTCACTCTGGAAGTCTGTTGCATAATTATCTTCCAAACAGTACTGCTGATGTGTTGTGTGATTGCAGTAACTGAACAATTCATCCCAAACTGAGTCTACACTTCTGCTTGTTCAGGATCCCTATTTTTGATATCATAGGTGATTTAATGCTATCTGTTGTGGTGACGAAGAGTCATAGACAAAGATCAGTCACTCCCACTTGTAGATGAGTCACTCTTTCAGCATGTCCTACTTCCAGAATTCTTTTTGCTTTGGTTTGCTTTGCTTTGAGGGAGAATGAGGATGTATAACAGTTTTCTACCTCAATTGCATAAGCTCTTGTTTCAATCATAAAACACATCCAGATGCATGTGAACATTTGAGTAATTAGGAGACAGATATGTTCACTATTGTTAGATTAGTATATGTAGAGATTCTGGTTTGGTTTTAGTAATTGTAATGAAAAATATCCAGGCTTAGAGCAAGCAATTACCTCACGAAAATTCAGGCTTTTGTAAAATTAGCCATTAGCTGTAAATCTCGGTATTCATGTTAAAAGAGTAATATTTAATTTGGGTTCAGGTGTGCTAAATAAAGCAACTGTCTTTGAGGCTGATGGAGTAATCATGGAGAAAGCAGCATGAGCCATGGAAAGATGAAGGGCAGTGGGAAATAGAACATTTCTGCTACTAGAAAGGGCTCTGCGCCGTTAGTATGTATTTTCACAAGTGTGATAACTGCAGAAATCACAATAGAAAGTGCTGCATTTTGTTTTTAAAATAGCAACTTTAAAAGAATAGTGTTGCAGAAATTAACTTTATTTTAAAGATATTCTCTTGGATGATGAATCATCAAGCACTGTTACTTTAACCAGTGACTTCCTGCAGAAACAAATGTTGAAATGTATGAGAAGTTATTAGTCCTAATAATTTTTCTTGGAAAATATTGCTCATATAGTAATTTTAATTAAGGAATAATTTAGAACTTTTATATTTGTATTCCCAATGTCAAACTCTTTTGTTCTCACACTTACACCTCTGTTATTAATGTTAGCCATGGTTTGCAAAAGAGGAAAAGCTAGTTATCAATGAATAATTCAGGCTCCATAACTGTCAGACCTCATTATTTTAAATAAGGCCTGGTAGTTCCAGTTGTAACTGGCTAATTGCATCATTTAAACTTAAACTGTTAGAATATTTCATATAATTAACAATTTTTAAAACTTTTAATACATTCAAAACTACTGTAGTACATAGGGCAATTTCCTTTAAATCAGGCTGAAAGAACAAAGAGACATTTGAGTTGTGAAACGAGTCCTCAAGTTGTTAAAATAAAAAGAAGAAAAACTGTGGTGAAATTGATGTATCTGGTAGTTAAAACAAAACCCTATCATTAGAATGAAATTATGTAAAATATTTTAAAAAGGGGAAGTAGAAAAAATTAAAACACCTGGAACTAATTAAAATTTAAAAATTTAAACAGCTGAATCTTATGAACTAAGTTGTAACCTGATACCTGATGGAGTTCTTGGTGGTAAGATTGTTCCAGTGCTATCAGTGAAAATGTTTCCTTTTGTATGGCCATATTCTCTGCTCTGGTTTGTTTTCTGACAGTAAACATGTAATTCCCAAAGCAGCTGCAAGTAGCTGCCATGATGAGCTTCTGAAAAAACCAAACCAATGTTTTTCCAGAAGGATCCAGGGAGTTATTTTTATTTGTTAATAATTTTAATTTATTATTAGAAATTTGTAACGATATTTTAATTTTGAATCACTATTTACCCTTAATAATATGGACTTGGTAAAGTGAGGAAAAAATACACTTTACATACACATTTCTTCAGAGTGTATGCCATGCAGGAAGAGTCAAGGGCCATTTATAAATTAAACTAATCTTAAAATGTTATTTTTTTCCATTAGCTTCATTCTCAGATTACATCCAGCAGATTTTTATATGTATCCAGCAACTGTGAAGTGAGGGAGGTTAATATATACTTTTAAATAGACCTATTAAAAACAGACAATACAATTCAGGCTTTTCTTGAAAAGTACTTGCATGTAGTACGTTAAGACTTGCACAGTAAAGATTATCCCCATTTTCCAGGTGAGACACTCAGGTTCAAGGTAAGGTAGAAGGGATTTCTGCAGTCTCTCTTCCCTTCCCCATACTTCGGAAACAAAGTGAGTTTATCTGGGATTCAGAGTCTGGCTTACAGCTTTAATGGGAGGCTGTAAGAAAAAACATGGTAGACTATCTGAGTGCTGTAAAAAAGAAAAAAGCTATATCTGCTGTCTCTGGAATCACTCCAGCATATTATTTCTTTCTTTATGTAATGAAAAAAAAATTAAAAAACACCACAACTTTCAGCTCTCACATTGAAACTATAAATTTCAGCCCACACAGCCATTAAGAACATCATTAAGGCTGTGGAAGTTACACAGCAAGGGCTTGGATCTTATCCGATATGTAGCAGCCTTGCCTTGCTGGATATCTTGTAAAAGCCACCCCTATATTTCTGCATCATACTGGAGGTCATTACAGAATACATACAGAAACTGTGTGTGTTCTTGTGCCTGAGAGCAGAATTGGTGCACCACACAGATTAGTTTCCTAGGTTTTCCACATGCTGAAACTGAGCCATTTCTACTTGTGCAAAAACCACATCTAGCAATAATTGGTCCCCACAGAGATACAGACTATCATATTTTCACATTCTTCTGAGATCTTAAACTCAAAGTTGAGGTTTCTTGGGAGATGTATCTCTTAAGAAGACAGGCAGCATCAGGTTGAGTTTTGCAAATCTTTGCTTAAGGCAGATTTAAGGACTAAAAACATTTTCTCCCAACCCCTCAATTCTAAACTCCCTCTTCATGGGAGATTTTCACCCCCTGGGCAGGAGTCAGCATGAGGTTTCTGAAGGCAAGTCAATTAGAATTGAAATTTTCCATGTTACTTGTATTTGGATTGGAAACATTATAAGCAAGCTACCAAAATTGTAGGCTTGGAATGCCTTATTTTTGCAGTTGCTATATTTTTGGGGGGTAATTACAAATACAATGGTTATCCCTTCTCAGAATGTAACAAGTGATATGACATAAAATGCTAAATAATTCCTGCAGTTAATACTTTGAGTACCAAAGAGAAGTTGTGCAGACCTACCTCCTATTGTAAAGAAGGAGGTAGGACAGACCGAAGATGATGCATCACACAAAATCTGGATGTATAGAGTTGGCTGTAAACCTTTATCATACCCTTATGGATTCTTCAACACCATGGACTCCAAAGTCCTAAGTTGTCCATGGCTAGAGAGCACTTTCTGCTGCTTGGTGGTTAAGACTAGTACTTTATATGTCACATTTTAAGTTGGCATTCTGAGGTGGAGGCGCCCCAACAGGATCACAGCTTTGGCACTCAGTGCCTGCAAACCCCTTTCATTTTTGGGTCTTTTATCACCTTAGCTCTGGTTTGCTTCATCGAAGAATTTTTATTAGGTAAGTGCCTAACATTTAACTGTTTGAGAAGCCACATAGTCAATACTTGGAGACAATAGAGTTGTAGAAGAGGTGAACTGGTAAATAATGGAGCTGAGATGATGTATATTTTGAATTATATATATTTTGTATCATAGTATGCCATTACATAGAATAATATTCACAACTTTATACAGGCAAGACAAAATAATCTAATAATACTCAAACAAACTAAATTTTTAAGGTTCAATAAGACCATTAAAATCATAATAATTTTGAAAGTTATGATGTTACAATGATACTACAATTTAAAATCCATACTGATACCTCTCCATAGTCTTAGTGTATTTTTTTCCCTGTATAATTTCATATCACTGGGATACAGTAAAATAAAAATTAGTAAAACAAGTTGCATTTCAGAGGAAGAAAATACTTGCTCATCTTGTCTTGCAGTGTCTGGAGACTTCTGCAATTGTTTACTTGTTCACTTTCTGTAAGCTGTTGTCAGCTCAGCTGTCTGAACTATAGCTTCATTTTTAAATATTTTTCACTGAAAAAATACCAACTAAGTCTCTGAATGTTTTATGTCTACAGCCACATCAGATATCACAACAAAAAGGAGGCTCATGTCTTGAAATTACCCAGTGTTTGCTTCACCCTTGTCAAGGGCTGGCTCCCCATACAGAAGCTGACAGTCAGGTTTAGGGTACACAGATATGTTTCATCAGCGAGAGGAATCAAGTTCTGTGTGTGTACAAAACATGGTCTTAAAGTCAGTGATTTCACTGACAAAAAACCAAAAGACAGCTTTTTCCTTCAAAGCTGTAGACACCTGACTGAAGAACACAGGGTAACCAGAGACACACCGTAAGCGGGAGGCGCAAAGACGGCAGGTAGAGTGTTCCTACTGAGCATATTCATTCTGAAGGGTCATTCAAATGCCTCTCTATGAAAAAGCCTAAATGTAAATAATGTCAACCGTCTATGAAAGCAGGTGATTTAGGTCACTGAGCAGTGTACCTTGGTTAAATTATATTATTCTTTCAAATACTTAATGTACATCTGAGCTACTTACTTTACTTGTCTATAAAATCTTCACTAAAGGGAACCATCCACTGCTTTAGAAAGGAAAGCAAACAAATGGAGGCATGCAGTGCCATTGAATGCTGGAAAAAATGTCGGGTAAGGAAGACCACACATGATCTATCCAAAGGAGATCTGAAACTAGCTGCAAGTAATGAGAAGATACTGAAATGCACGTGAGCATCCCTGAGAACTGTGAAAGAGTGGGGCAAGTTTTTATTATTGGGATAAAAATATCACCAAATGTCTCATCATTCTTAGATCCATTCTTATTGCAGGAGAAGAAAGATTCAGGGGAGGATGTTGCAGGAAGAAGCAAAACCTGATTCTTTAAAGACTGTTTAAATGCTGGAAAGTCAGTTAAATTTCAAGTTTTAAAAGCTCGTATTTCACTCTTTGTATTGAAATCAGGCAAAAGCTTTGCTCAAGGAACTTGAAAATCCCTTGTGTCTTTTCTCCACAGTGACTGGCAGTTAGACCTGCACAACTGGGCCAAGGAAGTTTCTGAAATTTGGCCATTGCCAGCCTTTGAAGGAGAGAGGAATGTGGAACAAGCAACCTCCTCCTCCTTCTGTGTTTTGAATTTGACAATCAGATCCAATTTGCAGACTGTCCTCAGGGGCCCAGGGACTGTGATCTTAGCTCTTTTGGGGGTCTGCCTAGGAAACAGGTCCCCAGAACCACACTGGCCCACCACTTGACAGAATTTTGCACAGCGCTGCAGGTTTGCCGTGGAGGAAGGCTTCCCTCATTACAGACAGCTACTTGGGATGTCAAGGTAGGGCAGCAGCTACCATTCAGTGTGGCATCTGTTGTGCAATGTGGCTGCTTATGAGCTTAGAAATCCTGTAATAGAATGTATTTCAGCATGGCAAGATGCTGTTACTTTTCTCTGTTTTAGTGCAAATTAGAGAGAACTCAGCTGTGGCTAAATACTTACTGCTTTTTACTGTGTTTTCAACACAATCCTTTTATGTGTATGTACATCTCGCCTGCAAACATTCCTACACACTCAACAACAGATGCATTGAGGATAATTCTGCCAATTACAAAGCTACTAGGAGTGCTGTAGTTGAACTCTGAGTGTACAGAGCAGCCAGCTGAAGTAGACAACAACAATTTTTGACACAGCCGGTCACAGCTGACATTTCTGTTCTTGATCCACTCACTGAGTCATCTGAATCCTATAAGAACATTCATCACAGAAATAGTCTGAAACAGAGAAATAGTCTGAGCTCTCCTGCAGAATCTGTTCTTGACCCAATCTGCAATGTTAAGAAAGGGCTCTGCTAGCTGTCTATATTCTCTTCACTCCTAAGTAATAGGGGTGCACTGCTTACTGGTCCTAGTCCTTGTGGTCACAGCGGGATTGTCACTGTTTTATTAGTTACTTTTGCACTTTCTGATGTTCCTGTAAAACAACATTCTGTTTCAGGAGATGTGCCTGTCAAGGAAGCAGGGAGAAGGTGGATGACATGATGAGTGGCTTCCAACACTTTGTTTATGTCTCCACGGGGTAGAAGCATTTTGTTAACTCTGCACTCTCAATGTGGATCAGTCACTGCTGCCAACATAAATAATTTCAAATATTTCACTGAGAATTGCTGCAAAACTACGGGAGATTTTCTGCCTATATGACTGAGATTGTGTCTCCTTTGATTTCAACTTGATTTAATTTTGTAGAAGGAGAGGCAAATATAGGATGAGTGATAGTGCAGCCCTCCAACTTGCATTATTGATACTTCCAAAGTGTCCAGTTCAAATGGGGGCAGAATGTTAACAGAACTGAGAGTATCAGTCTAGTGGCTGAAGGACAAAAATAAGCTGCCTTTTTGATCTTTGCTGGTCAACAAAAGCATGCTTTGCTAGCTCCAGAAGTCTTTCATGTGAGAGAAAATGGACAGAGATGAAAACCCATGTCTGATCTAACACTTTGGCAAGCTTTATTTTCTTACACCCACAGGAGAAGATTTCTGGCCTTTCAAAAAAAATGGACAGAAGTAAATCAGAAGTCCCTTTCTGCAATGTAGAAAGTCACTGTTAACATTTATTCTGTGTATAAAACATGCTCTGTATGCAGGATTATCATCCTTAAAACCCTGCCCTCCACTGAAATTAGGTTGGTCAGTAAACTGGGGCCTCTGGGCATAAACCAGATCCTCAGTTCTCTAACTGGATCACAGTGTAAGATTCAGAAAAAATATTTACTATACTTGTAATCACTTTTCTGGCATATTTTGTTCGGAGAAGCTGGATCAGGCAGAGCTAGAAGCCTGCTAGATTTCTCTAACCACTGACTTGGAGTACACAGACCTGAAACTGAGCAAGTAATTCAAAATAATTTTTCAGATAAATCCATTTTCTTATTTATTTTCTGCATGTAAAAACCTGTGAGCAAGTAATGAGTTCCATTAATTCACTAATTGTTTGAACCTACTCCACATATTCTAAGTGATATTTTTATTACCTTAGAATGGAGTGATCGGAAATAATTTGTTGAGTTATTTGCATTAAATGTCTGTCCCTGCTTCGATGAGCTTTGCTGTCATTGTGAAGATAAGAAGATGGGAAATCTCTGAGGCTTTTGTATTTTCAGACAATGGGAACAGATTAGGGACAAGGAAGAGAAAATGAAGATTAGGGGATTTTAGAAAAATAAACCTGTGTATTCTGTTGGTTTTCATGTCAGAAAAAATGGATTTTTTTTGATTGTGGTACATTTATTTCTGTCATGTTCAGAACCCATGTAATGGTCTATTATTCTCTGTGGGTCACTCAGGTAAGGCAAAGACAAACCCTGCTGCCCTGGACTGCGGCACAGTGCAGAGCAAAGAGCAGGTGAGAGAGTTTCATGGGAGAGGGGATGTCCAACTCAAGCTTCTCCTCTGTGAGTGGTACCGTTTTCATCCTGCTTGACATTTCTCAGAGTGAGCTGTATTACAGATTAGTAGCCCTTGGCAGTAGGCTGGAGAAAGATGAGATTTTAGTGTGATATGCTACACAGGCATGGGGGGAAAGCAAAGAATATGTGTGAAAAATTGAAATGACAAGGTCATGTTGATAGCTTGGTTGTGGGAGCTGCCACGGTAGTTTGTTGCATTATGATTAGAGATGGGCCAACTAGCATGAATGAGATGAGAGCTGGTTTGAACCTTCATCCACTCCTCTAACCAGACTGAAGAGGAGCCCATGGTAAGGCTAAAACACGTCTAGAACTGGTACATTTGGTTTCTCAACATTATTTAATGAGCTTCTGCTTCTGATAATTTAGCTCAGAATAGAAAGCAGGAATCTAGAAAAATGTTTAGGACATTCATCCAGTCTAAAATCCTTCAGTCTGGAAAACTCGATTATATAAAACCATATAAAGACATTTTCATACCATTCCCAGCCTTCCAAATGTAACAAAGAGCTCCATATCCCTGTTAATAACCATCCTGCTAACAAAATGAAACAAAGTCTGCAAAGCTTTCAAATTTCAGCACAGGGTCTTTTTAATTATGAAGCTCTCAGATGAGATGCCAAGCTTCTGTCAAAGGGTGAGTGTGAGAGTAGTCCGTGTTCGAGGACTTGCAGTGGGAACTGCACTGAGCTAAGCGTACGATCCCTCTGTCAGCCGTTTCTCTTCTCTTTTGCTTTATCCTGTGGGAAGTAGCTTTACATTCAGATTCAGACTACAAGGGATTCTGCGAAAGCTGAATTTCTGCACTGGCCGTGCTTATTCTGCAGCGTGTGTCACACTCCCTGCGGTGAGGGCTAAGTTCTCCCTATTTTGTGCAGCCTCTGTCTAATGCAGACAAAATTCCTCCTTCTTACAAGGATTCCAGGAGAAAGCAAAGGCAGAGAGCAAGGGCAAGTGGAGACAAGCGCTGCAGTTTACCTTGGACTCCCTGTTTTGAAACACTTGCCAAGCTCACTGGGGTAATAGTTGTGATTTGGTTGAATAACAAAATCTATGTCCAGCCCATTTCTCAAAAGTGCAGTCAGCAGTGTAGGATTCTTCTCTTCCTTTTGCCTTAATAATGTCACTGCTTAGTTCTTGGTTACAGGTATTCACGATGATACAGTGGGGCAGAAATACACAGGAGTCCGGAGTGTTTTGAAGTGGCTCTAGGAGTCACTGAAATAATGACCTATATTGGTATAGGAAACTTTTTTCCTGACCATTTTCATCCTCAGTGTGCTTTACAGACCTGAGAGCTGCATCTCTTTGAACTGTGGCAATGCAGAGCAGAAAGCAGCTTCTCCAGCTGAGGCTGCAGGGAACACTCTGCTACGTGAGGACTGGAAGGATAAGCAGAGCTTCTCTGCCATACCTGGGTAAAGGATTGCCCGTTAATGTGCTTTCCCTTTCTTCCCCTCCCTTCCACTCCCCTCCCAAAAGTATACGGCAGTGAAAGAAGGTAACAGGTCTGCCAAAGACTCCTTTTCTCTTTTACTTGGAGGTAAATGAACCAGACCTACCACTTAATGAAATCTCCTTTATAAAGGATGAAGACAGCAGCTGGAAAAAACAGAAAAAGAAAAGAAAAAGGAGGCTCTCTTCTTCATGTGCAAATTTTCTATAAGGAAAATAAAACTTGAAATTAACCTTGCCTGTGATTTTGAAATGTATTGTTTATTATTTACCCCCAATTATTTTCTTAATAGCTGGGCTTCCATAGTCTAGTAAGTCACTGCACTTAAAAGGACCCTCTAAGAGAGGTGTTTGGATTTTTTAACCAATTATCATCCATTTCTACAGATTAAATAATGCTTCTGAAAATATGATGCAAGGCCTCAGAATACTGTCCATTGATACCTGCAAACAAAGTCCAATGAACTCCTTAGTCAATACTTTTTTGACTTTTTAGTTATTGCAGTCTGATTTATTATTGTAACGAATTTACTCATATGGAAAAATAACAGGTATTATATGGCTTTCTATATAATACATAAATAATGCTTTCTTTTTCAGAGAGTTTAAAGACACATGACTTCGATGTTACTGAAGATTGTGTCGTAATCATCAAATGGAGCTGGTGCCAAATAAACCAGATGGAGCTTTCAATCAACAAACTGCATTTATTTTTGATATCTGTGGCTTATTTGTTATCCATGCACCTGTTAATAGGATAAGGTAAGAAAAAAGACCTGCTGCCAGAGAAAAAAGAGAGCCATTAGAAGCTCTCACCTTATTTGACCTGAGAGCACAAATAGATGATGGGAAAAAGTCAAAGTACAATACCCAGCTCCAAGTGGAAAGGATTCGTTTGATGCTTTCTGCTGGAGCAGAAGTGGCATGAATGATAATTTCATCCTTCCATACTATGAAAAAATTCAGAGTATATTTATTAATCTGTGTGCATATTACTTCTTAGTTATTCTTGATGACATTGCTATACTAGCATGTTTCTTTTTTTGTCTCTTGGCAAGAATATATAAAATTTTATTGAATATACAGCTTTGCCTGTGTCTGTATCAAATTACTTTTATATACATCTTTGTATATACTGTATTACATGCTGCCTGTAGCACAAAAAAGACAAAAAGTAAGGAGTTTGATAGATAACCAATATGTGTCACTTTTTTGTATGGAGTATGACATAAGAAAGCCCTATAGCTATGACTCACTTTGGCCTTCTAGGGACATGGAGAGACATACATATATATAAAGAAAAAAATAAACTCTTTTTTAATTGTTTTGTCTTTTTTCCAAATACCTCTTTTTTCTCTCCTTTTTTTTTGTAGTGGTAGTCCCTGTCTTTTCTATTAAGTGAAGATGGATAATCCAAAATAATACTCCACTAAGTTTCTTTTAGCATTTGAATGTATGAAGACTGTTGTGTGAAAAAATTATGTTGCTTCTCTGAAAGCTGTTCAGCCTTATGTGTAATTTCCTCTTATCTTCTCTTTATTCACATGTGTTCTTCTAAGAGAAGGAAAAAATTTGTTTGTGGCCTAGGACGTATTTTTTTGTTACTGAGACAGATGAAAATTCTGTATGCCAAATGCTGTCATGTTTGTAGAGAACAAGCAATTCTACATGTTTCTTCCCTGTGCTTGTACAGCTCCCTTTCAATCAGATCCCTGCACTCCTATAACTTTGGAGACTTTCTTGCATGAGACTGCAGGCATAGATTGGAGCCTACTACCTTTGCCCTTCGGAGTATAAAGAAGTTAGAACAAAGAAACCAGGATTTTTCCATTTAATGTTAATTTTTATATTTTGATTTCCTTGACAAAGCTTTAGAACAAGATCTGAATTTTGCCTTACTGTGTGGAATGGTAGTAGAATTTCATGATAATGAGCTGAATGAATTGTAAGGGGAGGTTTTCATACTTGATGCTGTAAATACGTTTAATATAACTTTGCAATTCATATGATATGTGATTTTCCAATAAAATTTCTAACAGATGAAAGACTGAGTTTAAGACTGACACATGAGGACTCTTCCACAGAATTCAGATTCTGCATGAGAAGTTATGAGTATGGGGGAGTCACCTCTGTGGATTGATCTGGTGGGCTCAGTCCGATGCCACCACCTCTCCACACCCAGCACTGTAATCAGCAAGTCTCTACACAGAGTAGAAGAGTTAAGCAATCAGGATGACTTAACCATCAACTTGACCTTTAAGATCCCTTCAGAACAGGTTTGATCCACACTGATTTACTTTATCCTTCAAACCATCAGATCTGTATTAAAACCCTGATTGACCAGAAGTAATTATTTGATGCCTGATGTTAGCAATGTCCCAAGGCCCAACATGAAAACTGGGGGTGAAAGTCACACCTTACTGAAGTCAAAGGGAGGATTGCTTTCAGTGGAACTGGGATTTCACCCAGAAAACCACACCAGCAGTGTTTGGGTCCTACCTGTCTCTGAAGGCACATGAATCTTTCTGTGGTGCCCATTATATTATGTAAAAGGTATCTCACAAGCTACTCTGATATCTTCATCTAAAAATAGGAGGTTTTATTTTTAAAAAAAGTACAGTGATAGTATAAATTATGTACTGGGTTACTACAAAATACTTTGTGATCTGGTACGATAATTGTATTGTTCTATCATTCCTTTGGTAATGAAAGACTTCAGTTATTTGTATGTTATTTTTTTACTGAACATGAGGAATACAATACATAGGGGGGAAAAATGCAAAACACAACATTAGGCAGTTATCTTACAGGCATAGGAGCAAATAACATAGACATTCGTGGTAATCACCAAAATATATCCTTGAGTTTTCATAACTACTTCTTAGTAACTTTAGTCATTTATTTTTCTCCCTTAAAATTCCTTCAAATGTCATTTCCATAACCTGCCACTTTCTGGGGCAGATGGATCAGCTGCCTTTGTTATTCCCTGTTTTGTATCTAGGGATAGTTTTCTACCTACATCTTGATCCAAGTAGGTTGGATTATTTCCAAAATCTGCTGAGAAACTAGACCTCTCTCAGTCACGTAGGTGAAGCATTGATATGCAGTTGCCTCAGTATACATCAACTATTATGTAACAAGATTGCTAGGCCACTGTTAAAAATATATTTTGCTTATTCTGATTTGACTCTAGTTATGTCATGCATTAAATTCTATTTGCTTAGGAGACAGTCTATAAAAAATTTTAACTACTCTCACCTTTGTACCTATTCCAGACATTGAAAATGGGCTACTACAGAGTACTAGGACACGTATGGACATGAATTCCTAAAAATCACAGAATAATACCCAACCCAATAAAATTATAGAAGACAAAGTTCTGAGAACACCTTTCCCATAGCATTGACATATCCTACATGACTTCGTTACTGAATTTTATACTAACATGGTGCTCCAATATGGCATTAAGTGTGTATATTCACAGATGTAACATTTCCTCCAAAGCCAATTCCTGTTTGTGACATGCAAAACCAGAGAGGCTTCTTCACATATGATTTATTCTTATCCACCCAGAAACAGAAAGAAATACAATCTAACTTCTGCTGGGAGAAAGAGAGCAACTTAAAATTTAAACAGTCAGCTCGAAATAGTAGAAAACTTACAATTGGTCTTGAAAACAAAATAAATAAAATATTTTATAATTTACTATTTTCTAAATTAGGTATATAAACATATACACTATTATATATCATCGTTATACATTGCATTGTATTAATACAATATATAATATATTAATTCATGTGTTTTTCTATACTATAAGAATAATATATAGAAAATATTTCATATTCATTTACATATATTTTACAGAGTATGTTATATAAACTAGAAATAAGTTATTAACTATAGCTATATATATTAATAAGGTATATTCATTTATATAATATATTCCCACATTCCCTGACAAATGATTCACGCTCTCTCCTGGGCTGGATTTCTAGGATATTATTACATGGTTTTAGCATGGATACATTCTGCAGGCACCAGTTTGCCACCAAAGATACTAATCACGGAAGAAAGTGGTATAGAAATTCATATTGATGTTTTGCCTTTTCAAAGGAAGTAATTGACAGCAAAGCATATTTCAAGGTCTAGTTGCCAACATACTCAATTAAGCAGAATTTGAAGGAGGAGGAGAAGGAGGAGGGAGATGGCTGGAAACTCCCAGTCATACTACAAATGTCAGCTATCTGTTGTCAGAGACCTGGTGACGTTGAACCAAACTGTGAAATATGTGTAATTCTTCAAACATTGCTGATGATGTAGCACCAGATTTTTATTTTTTTCCATGTGCATGTGACTGCTTTGGACCATGACAGGTTTTCATAAATCTGGTGTCATTATAGAACACATGACTTGTGTCACCACTGCTACAACAAGAGAAATCCATCACAGATCAAAGTGCCAGGAAAAGTCCTATTCACTATATAAGCCTCACTTAAGCCTTCCAAATATAGCTTGAGTGGATTTTAAGTGGGCCATAGGCCATGTTTTTGCTTCTATACATAGGCATGAATTTTACACTGTGAAAATAAATTAAAATATAAAGCATTTTCCAATGTAACACAAAGGTATCTGAAGTCACAAGGCCATTCAGACCTAGATATCTTTGCCAGTATTTTACCTTGAATGCCATGTTAATTTTTGTCGAATATGAACCTAAACAATAGAACTGTCCAGTATCATTTTAATACTTTTAATATTATCCCTTCAACCTACATACTATATTAGATCTATCTGAACAGAGCTGTCTCTAACTTTTTCAGACCACAAGCTCTTTGAGCAAGGATCATGCCTGTCTCCTTGTTTATTTATTGCCTAGATTGTTGCAGGCTACAAAAAAACTTTTCTCCTGTAAGACATTCGTTGAACTCTCTCTATATGTAGTGTCTATATATATATATATCTACACACACACACGTATATATAAAAATTGATAAATACATATATTTGTTTAAAGGAAAGTGATTGTGCTACTTCCCTGTAATGCTTCCTGACTTAGGCAGCCTCTTCATATAATACTACATTCTTTTTTTCCTTTCCCAATATTTAAATGTAATGCTAACTGCTATTTTTAATATGCTTTTTATAATAAGCAAAAGTCTAGAACCTTTTAAAATAATTATAAAGTGAAAAAACATGTAATGACTAATTTAAAGCCTATAGAGACATTTATGTCATCCCATTCTTTGCAATGAGCAAAATCCTTTTTATGATTGATTTCAGTAGATTGCAGCATCTGCTTTCTTTCCCAGATTTTAAACACATTTACTAAGCATTGCAGCCTATTATGCAGCCTACTTGTTTTGATGCAGTAAAGTAGGAAACTCTGTCTCTACAGACCAACAATCCCCACTGAGGTGCTCTGAATTGACTGTGTAATCCTGAAGATAATTTTTATTTCACTGATATTAATTTCTCCTTATTTCAATAAAACAATAGAAAATAGAATATTCTGTTCATCAAGGCACATGTACCTAATTTCATATATTTCATTTCAAATTGTCTCATATTATTCTCTCTGATTCTGTTAAAAAAAATTACTATAGTGGGAGAAAGTCAAACTAGAGATTATATTAGGCTCAGGCAAATGGTATTCACCTTTTATAGTCCCTATGTTTTATAATGAAGATACTTCATTGAAACAATGATGCATACTTCAACAGTTCCCTGGAGAGCAGTGAATCCTGTTTGGAGAGATTCATGAATATGTGCATTAGCACAATCCAACTGGAACTTGCCCTTAAAAACGAACCACAAGAGAAGCTGATCAGTTCCCGCTTATGTATATAATCAGAAGGTTATCATATTATCTCCCCCTCCACAGGGAAAAGCAGATGCATATTCTTCTACCACTACAAGAAGAGAAATGCCAAAGGAAACAACAATATCCCCCTTCTATGCTTTCAGCAACATTTACTCTATGGAACCAGAAAGACCTTTTAGAACAAGAGGAGGAGCTTCTCTAAATGAGGATTTGTTTTGCATACAATTAGTCAGAGTGTAAACTTTTTTAAAAAAATTACATCTGCATTAATTTAGTCAAAGCCATCAATAAACCAGAAGTGAGTTCAAAGACTGCTATAAATGGCAGAGAGATGAGACAAACATTTCACAGAGTCAAGGTTTGCGAAGATATACATGAAGCTCTGTGTCCTGAAGATGAATGAGGAACACTTGGCAGTTCTTGAAGCAGTAGTTTATTTAAAGTACAAAAAATTCAGTGAAAAATACTTCTGGCCAGCAGTTGGTGCCCAGCTTTCAAGAAAAATGGCAGACCACCACCAAGCTAGTGACAATGATAAAGAATAGTCACATAGATTTGCAGATTTATCTTTAGCTTTGTAGCAACCTCAGCTCCGTGAAAAAGCATGTAGTGGTGAGACTCCTTACCACCTTTGAAAACAAACTAAAAAGAGCTACTGCCTTATCATGGTGCATATTATTAAGTAGTCATTACACATACCAGACAGTAGCAATAAACTTTATCATCCAAAATGAGCAATCATTTGATCTAAGCTTGGAAAGATTAAACAGTGCAACGAAACCAGAAAGAAAAAAGCAAAATTATTGATCACCTTCTGGATAAAACATACCACTGCCTCTTCTATACCCTCTCAATCTGTAACATTTGTTCTCATTTATATTAATAGGTAATGGTCCTAAATACAAGATAGATTTTGCTTAAAAAGATGCCTTCAATTTTATTATGGTTAAGAAAAATTCTGATGCCACTGACCGACCTGTTTAATTTAAGTTGTCCAAAAGTCATTACTAAGACATCTGTGAAAATGAATTTGGAGAAACTCTTGCAAGACATAGCTTCATGTACCAAAAGCCACAGAGACTAGCTTTTTTTATTTTTAGGAGTTTTTTCAGGTATGTATCAGGAGTCCAGCCTTGTTTTTTACAGCCCAAAGATCCTGCATTCAAAAGCTTTCTGGATGTCTATATTATTTTGTGTGCTGAAAGCAAAAAACACCGCATCTCTATTACTAGTTTTTCCCCTATTACAGGAGAAGCATTATGCCTTCTAAATAAGATATATAGAGATGGCATAATTATACCCTCTAAAGAGGATATAATCTCATAATTGTGCAGTAGAGTTATCCTCAGATTGCACCACAAACCATTCTTGTATGCCTGATAGACTAACACTGGGCTCAGCTTCTAGTCTAAGGGTATTATTTTTACTTAAAAGCTGGTTTAATATTGAACATGTGTGTACTCATACGTTGGTTTGTGTGTATGAAGTACCCTATTTACTAATATAGATCCGCCTATCTGGTTCGTTTTTATTCACATGCACACAGATATACAGAAACCAAGCACTTGAAACACTCAAATGTAATTTTTTTTTTCCCCACAGCTAATAATGGCTCTTCACCACAAAAAAGAAAAACACTTTTTTAAAATGCAGTGGTGGGGGGAAAGGCTAGTGGGTTTATTTTGCTTAACTTGCCATGGTGTCTCACATTCAGCTCTAACGCTGCAGCTATTACCATATGTCATCAAATAACCAGCATAAGCAGCTGTGTTGTTCTCCCACAGTGACCCCATCTAGAAGTTGAGAGACCAGGAGCAGGGTGATACCTATTTCTAGCCCCACACAGTCATGCACATGCCTATGCACAGTTCAAGAAAGTTTTTAAATGAAAAGAAATATTTCACCCTACTGAATACTTCACCGCTCCTATGTCTTGTTTTTTCAGGATGCATGATTGCAGAGAAATATTTGCCAAATATATGGCAAAACCCATTAAATTCTGATGTTTCTCTGGGTGCAATAAAGATACAACACAACAACTACATATATATATTTATATCTATATATGCTTTTGTCCCTGCTGTTTGCTGAGTTTTTGAACTTGTGCAAAAAGCAGTTTTCACCAGTGTAACAGTGATGTTTAGTGAAGACAGAGCTTGTTCATCACAGCAGGGGGACAAAGGGGAGGGGGACGAAGGTCAAAGGGTAAATTCCAATTGCTGAGACATGTTTTATGAGTTGAATCTTAACCATGTGATAAGCAGCATTCAGAGTCTGAGCAAAATGGAGTAAGGAATCTTACTTATCTGGGGCAACAGTCACAAACCACTGTACCAGTTTGATACCTGGCTGACAAAAGCTGGGTTCTTGCTTTCCACTGGTTGCTTTCTCCTGTTGTTCTAGTTGTCAGATGGAGTGCTCTTAAGTGATTAACATGTTCCTTCAGCCTTTGGAAATGGAGAGGAAAATGAGTGCTTGGTTTCTGCTGTATGCATGGCAATTACTTCTGCTTCACAGAGTGCCTTTGCCAAGAAACACGAAAGGTGCTGGTGCTACCTTTTTGGTAGAAACAACATGCAAGAAGGAAGGGGCTTCCTTTACATAGGTACAAAACCACTGTGGGCAGGAGCTGCAAACACTGTGTATGAAGGGGTAAGACCAGCAGCTGTTCCAAGGACAGGTGTAGCAGATTTTCCACTACCTCTGACACAAATGGGATAGGATAAAACTTGCCCACTTGGCAGATCCTTTTGCTGGTGGTGAGCAACCCTACTTCTCCTCTTAGTCTGTTTTCTTGCTAGCTACATTGGTAGGAGTGCAGGAATCCTGCATCCAGGATGGTACAGGTAATATCCTCTTGTAGGATGGATACATTAAACGTAGCTGTGCTGCGACCAAACTGATGAGGATCTGCTAACCACCATCTCTGCACTGTGTGTTGGTAGCTGAGCCAAAGGACCATAAAGATGGCATTTTGGTAAGCAGAGACACCATCTCTGCTGAAACTCCCTAAAAATGTGTCATTAGAAGAATTTAATGAACTGAGTGGAAAAAGTTAGCTGGTAGCTCTATATCTGGTCTTGCTAAATCAATTTCTCTGCTGATATTATTGCTTGATATAAATGAGTGCATCTACGCCAGTTTATGCTTGCAAAAATATTAATCTGTTGGTTTTGTATAAGTTGTAGGAGTACTGCCAGTGATACCACAAATTAGGCCAAACAAAAATAATGAGCCACTTAAATGTTGTGTTACTATATATGAAAGAAGATTTAGAAAACAAGGTCCTCTCCTTGTCCTGTTCTTAAAGCTCTGTGAACACTGACAGTAATTTAATATAACCAGAACCCACCCACACTGTTTGATTCCTGTGTTTTGACAGACAATTTACCAGTTCCTCAGTTGCTCTAAATCTGCAGTTTCATTTCAGTCACTGGAGCTACATCAGTTTATTCCACTTGTGGACCTGATCCAACACCTTCAAATAGCTACAGGAGGAGAAGATTTCTGCCTATTTTGTCCTGCTTTACAGTATCTGCTCCCTATGTTTTCTCATATAACAGATATGACATAATTTTCCCACCAATTACTGTTACAACTACCATAAGTGGTGGAAAATATGTCATGCAAGCCTGATCCTAAAATAAGCACCTCAAATGAGTAAATGCTACTGACTTTTAAGGACAGTTCTCTTGAGTTCAAGTTTATAGGATTATTGCTGAAGTTTGTGCAGTGGTGCAGTACAGTCTATTTCACTTCAACAGTACAATTTATTAATGGGAGTAATTGAAATGTATCTTTTGCCTATGAGCAGAGCTGTAACATTCACATCCAAAAATTGATGATGTCACATGTCCCCTGAAGGTCCAAATCTTTCTAAGTGCTTCAGGGGAGATAAGAGAGATTAACAGCCTGAAGAAATAGTCCTACTATGAGCTCTCGTGTAAGCTTCATATTCGTCCTAGAAGTATCAAAATGTAGTAATGGGGCATATTTTTCCACTACTTAGGTTTTCATTGCAGTATCTTTCTTCTGTACCACTTGTATAATTGAGTTTCCCTATTTTGGAATGGGTTCACTTGACCCCAGAATAACCTAAAATATTACTAAATTATTTTCACCATTTTCTAAGGAAAAAATGATTTCCTTTACTCCTAGTGTCAGCAAATAATAAAATATTGTTGCTTTGCTGATAGCACAGCAGACAAAACCCATAAACCTAAATAGACTATTTGCAATGCTAAAAATTGACTCAAACAGAAAGCAAAATTAACTTTTTAATTTTGTTTAAAGCAGAGATATTAAATAATCTCCAAAGTCAAACACTGTTAAAAATCTTATTTTAAACTAGGGAGCATTTGACAGCATTGAAGGTTTCACACAGCTAAACAAAAGCTTTCTGAGGGAAGTTTCAGAAGGCATTTCTTTATGCTTTGTCCATATTCTAAGTGCCCTCTACTGCCAGAGGAGCCGTACTACAGAGAAAGCCAGCTCGGCTGCGAGAGCAAGCAGGAACCCACCCAGGGACTGCTGGAAAGGAAGAATTTGATACTTCCCGGCACTGCTTTTCAGCCTATATGTAGGTGGACTTGAAAGCTAATAGCAATAAGATGTTGCGTTTTTTACAAGAAGAAAAAGGAAAATTAATCCAGTGGTGAATGGAAATATTTAATCATTTACTTCTGGCAACGTGAGTTGTTCCTTTCTGCAGCTTGCTGTCCTCCATTGGTTTCTCTAAACACCTATTTGTGGTGTTTATTTCGGCATTTGAGGGAAATATTTCGCGAGACCAGCTGTGCCCGTGCCTGGCGTGCGGGCGAGTTTCCCACCTGTGCCCAGAACAAACCCGGGCAGGGGCAGGAGGGACGGGACAAGCCCCTCCCGGGGAGCTGATGGCGTGCAGTGGCTGGGCGAGTTGAAGAAGTGTAATCAGCACTGCCTGCACTCTCAGCACCCAGGAAATTCCTCCTGGGGCGCAGGGAGGTGTCTGCGGCAGGACTTGCTCCCCTGGGAAGGAGCTCTCCTCCTTCCGAGTTAGAGCCCTTGCCACGCACAGCCCAGCCCTCAGGGAGCTGCTGTGCGTGCCTTGTGTGCCGTTTACACTGCGTTTCTCAGCGGAATGATTTTCATTTTTTTACCAAGCTTATGTTGTTCAACAGAGACTAAAAGTGACTTAGTAGTTTCTGGGTGCTATTTCCATGTAGAGCGGTCAGACAGAGAAAATGCAGGTCTGCACTATTTGGAACTGCAGATCTTGTTGTGAAAACCAGTTCTGAAAGCAGTGGGAAGAAACGACTCATCTATGACTCAACTTTGGCCTTTTATAAGTTCGAAGTGGATGTTTATGTATCCTAGATAGTCTTAGTACATTTAAAAACTCTATATTGTACATAGTGTAAGGACATGCACATATACTAGTGCATGTATGTGTGTACACACGTATGTATACACAAATGTATACATGTGTTTGTCTGTATTTACTGTGTAGTGTGGTGATGGATAGTGCAGTCCCACTGGCCAAGCTGTGAGCAAACATAAACCCTAATACTGAAGTCTCTGGTCTCTGATCAGATAAACCCTTCATTTCCCAGCACACCTGGCAGTGCACTGAAATTCCCTGACACTTTCCTGTCTCCTGCAGAGGTCATTATGAGTTGAGATACAGTCTCGGCATTTGAAAGATACAGGGATGTTTGAAAAGTGGGAATTATGGCCGTTTGTTGGTGGCGTGGAGGCCTTGCAGGTTACGGAAGTGACCAATGCTGCTGTGGGTGCAGCTGCATCGTGGGGACTGTTGAAGCTGTTGGGAGTTCCCAGTGCTGCAACAGCCAGTGCTTCATTATAAAGAAGTATCCGAGAAATTACATTTTTGTTGCTTTTTTCCTCCTTTTCTGATTTACAATATGAAAGACATTCCATAGACCTGTGTGACCTCAGGGTGATATTGAAAAACTATAAAAGCAAGAGCTCAGCTATATTCTCTGTTCTTCCTCATGAACGTACAGGATTATTTTTTGCAGGATATTCTGAAGTGCCATGTTTAAATAAGGCAAACTACAGGAATGAGTTTGCTACCTTTGGGAAAGGCTTTGAAACCAGTTTCCCTTGCAGAATATGGGATAGCACTTTTCAATGATTTTTTCTAGGACTTAGCAGAACTCTGAAAAACAAACAAAAATATTAAAGTCAATTAAGTCTATAGATTCATCAGATTGTGAAGTCAGTTCTTGGACGTGCTAGCTGAGATTCCTCAATAAGCAGTTCATATTGAAAGTGAACAAATTTATACACTGAACATAAGGAGGCAGGTGTTCTCAAGAATCTTTTGCTTCTAGAAATACTCTTATGTTTTACCATGCAATTAAAATTATACCAGCCATATGAGATAGAGCTGAATTATCTTCCACTATATATATATATCTCTATCTATATATATGTATTTATATGACGCTTCTGTGCATGTAAGACTTATGAGGCCGCCTGCACTTGAAAGTGAGGCACGTTGTTTCGGTAAGAGTAACTTTCAGCATGATAGTGATCCTTCAAGCTTTCCAAGGGCAGGACATCAGCCCTCATCTCAGTGCAGAACTCCAAATGCTCAACAGATTTTATTGTTTGAATCTCCATGGTCAATTAGTCTTTTGTTCTCTGCTGAGAGTGGAGACAAAGCTGTTGATCATTTCCTACCTCTGTTGATGGATTTTGTTCTGGATGCCATACTTTGAGGTGACAAATTTTACTACAGGGAGAAAACGAGACACTAAAGAGTTCTTCAATATAGTATAGGCAGATTGAACAAGAAGCTGTGATTTCAAGTGGAAGTGGACAAATTCAACTAAGCAAGAAACTATGTATAAAATCAAAACCCATAGCTCTTCTCCAAGTTATACAAACTCCTGGTATCTTCAGATAAAAACTTGATACTTTCAGGGAAGTTACACTCTAGTCTAGTCAAGCAGAAGTTATTTGGTTCACTACACAGGTAACTGGGTAGAATTTGGGCTTCTGATGTCCCTGTAGTATGTTGGATTACACTCACTGATGGCAAAAGCTCAGAACTGATGACATTCAGCAGACCACTCTAGCCAGAGCTCCATGAACATTTGCACATGGAGATGAGCTAGATATTAAGGACATTGGCTTCTCCCAGCCTGTCAGATTTGATTCAGGGACTAGATATGGAAAGGTACAGGTAATGAGATATAAAAGTGACTGCAAGCAATTTACTCCATCTTGAATTCTGGTAGTTTAAGTGGGTCACTCTCCTAGAGTGCTGGCCAAACCACCACAGGTGGCTGGAAATCCAGGACTGGGCAAACTAGTCAGCAGCAGACTGAGGCCACTGCTAAAAAGTAGAATGAAAACATACAGCAAGATCTAGCAGTATGAGTGAAGTGGAAAAGCATCGAAGACTGGTACTCCTGAGCTATTGTCTCAATATTTCTCAGCTGCTCAGGTCAAGCATTCACAGCAAAGGATTCACAAGATGAGGATGAACGGTCGGAGATGCCTTCTCATCACTTGCCTTTTCCTTGACTGGCTCGACACCCTCACATGGGAGCTCCCACCTTCAGGGCTCCCTAGCAAAAAAGGGGCACAGTGCACGTGCTGTCTATGGCAGCTCTCTCCTGGAAGACCATGAAGTTTTATAAGCTCTAGTTGTTTGAATCAAAGATACCAAGTTCCCTACTCCTCTGTGCCGATGACCAGCACTTCCCAGAGACATAGCCTCACTAAAAGAGACTGGCCCAGCCCCTCTGTCCTGGCTGAGGACAATACTGTCCCTCTTTGGCTTACACTCACTGCTCTCCTGCTGAGTCTTCCTCAGACACATGCACACACTCTCTCCCCATGTGTATGTTCATGTTATGGATACATATGGTAAGTCATATGCATTCCAGTAATATGCATTCCTTCGAGTGTTCTTGCACTGCATAAATATTCTATACATAGCAAATACATAGCTATCAGTAATATTGCACCTTTGCACCCCTCTCCCTTCCACTTCAGAGCTCAACCTTCAAGCCACTAAGAAAATCTCAGCAAAGGATAAGGAACGAGGCAATTTTATTTAAAAGATACACTACGTTCACTATATTGGAGTGAGCCATAAAAACCTTAAAGTCAGATTATTAGAAAGTATTTAACAACCCAAGTATTTAGAATCTTCTTCTCAGCCTGGTTGCAGAAGATCTCAATAATTCCTAGCTCAGACTTAAATAAGTGCTAGTAAAGCTTGACATTACTATGATGAAAAATCATACACAAAATACTACAAGTGACAGTCCTGATTATATCAAGCAGTAATGGGGTGAACCTTCTCTTATTTTGAAAAATTAAACAAGATAATTTAATGAGTATTGATCAACTGCAGTTACTGACAGAAAGATGTTATCAAACTACCGGATGAAGATAAAATTTTGCTTGGTAAAAATAATACTGTTGATGCAATAAGACCTATGAAGCAGTTGATGTGCTTTTTGAAGATTTGAATTGGGGATCTAGAACTGTATAAAATAACTGTTTTACATATTATGTAAGTTAACAATCAGCTCATGGCTCTTGAAGTGAGTAATTATCACTGAGTAGGATCTCACTAGAATTTTTTCCAACTTTGTCATATTTCTATTAATAACCCATAGAAATCATCTAACCATATCACTTCTGATGAAGTTTTCACATAAAGGAATGACTGAAAAGTGATAAATAAGGATAAAAGCAGATCAGTGGTATAAAAGGATCTGCACTGCATAGAGAGCTAGAAAAGTCAAACACATAGTTCAATACCAATGATAAAAGGCTCTTTATCTAAAAGAAAATATATGTCATATTAAAAAGAAAGAAATTCCAGATTGTAAGATTATCAGGCAGTGTTTCCAACTAAGGAAGAAGTAGCTGTCATGGCAGACACCTGAATATGTGTTGCTTCTGAGCAGTCATTGCAGCTTCTATGAGTAAAGATATGATTTAGTGAAATAAAAAGCAAAACACTTGAGGGTTATAGTGTCTTTATATTGCAGCATGTGCTGTTACAGTCCAACACTGCCGTCCACACATTAAGGAAGATATTAAAAAAAACTCTGAAAGAGTTCAGAAAAAAGGCAGGAAACAAAGAGAAAAGCTGCAAAAATGACTGTAAATATTAAAGATTGTGGTAAAGTTGTGTTATTAACTTGATCAGTTCACATCTGAATATGGAGTCTTGATCATCTGTATTTTGGACGCCATATCTTGACTCAGTTTCTGTGGATAAATCTACTACTTACTCTAATGCAATAACTTTTTCTTGGGGTGGTTTAGAAGATTTGATATTCTTGAGCTTCACCACTAATGACTGTATAACTGCAATTTTCCCCCTCTCAATACTCCTGTGAAAAAGATAGCAAAAGAGTGAGCCCAAAGTCTAGGTGGAGATAAAAAGTTGTGAAATGTCGCCGTAGCTAATAAAGCCATCTACACAAGTACAGCCTGTAATTTGCTGTATTTATGTACCTGTTGAGGAATGAACAACATAGCTATTTCCCCCTTGCCTTCAGAAGCACATCTATACACAAATCTGTCTCTGTGCAAACATGCCTGGTGTGAGAAAGGATGGCTGGACAGCTGGCAGGTTGTCTTTGCCTCTGCCACAACGAAGTATGGAGGTAAGAGATGAGAGACAGAGGCAAGGAAAGGCCTTGTGCAGCACTACCAGCTCAGCTTGAGCTACTTGCTCAAATCTGAATCTGGGCATTGCTACCAAGCAGCAGAGGTAAGACCTTGAACTCATCAGAAAGAAGGTCAAAAGAGCAGATTTTCTCAAATCTGTAGTTATCTATATGAGGAAGAGTACTTTGAAGAATGCACAGTTGTTCAGTCTAGCAGGAAGATATGATAAGATCCAACACCTGGAAACAGAAGTGAGAATAATTCAGACTAGACACAAGGCTTGTATTTTTAACATTTTGGGTAATTAGGCATTGAGAACTAGCAAGTCAGGACTGCAGTGTGTTTTTCATCACAAGAAAGTGTTAAGATTGGGTATTTCTCTAAAAGGTATATTCAGCACAACCATAGCTGTAAGACTAGAAACAGGAATTAATTCAAGGATGTTCTTTGACTTACGTTATGTGGAAAAGGAGGAGAATAGAATAGATAATCATAGTATGGCATTTTGCTTTAAAATGTGGATAATTGTGAGTTTGAAAAGAGAAGAGAAAATGCAAAAGATTTGTAGAAAAGATAGTTCAATTAAGTAGACATAGTGAGAAATTCTAATCTGTGTATGCACTTCTCTCTCTTTTGCCCAGCTAAGACTCTACCCAGTATATTTGAGCAGACTTGCACCGGTACCGACCCTATTTATTCAGGAGCTGGAAGATAATACCTCAGCTCACCTTCCACTGTGGATCCACCGCACTTCCCTGAGTGCCTGCACGAAGTTTCAAGTATGAAAAAACTGTCTGTGCTCTCCAGGGCTGACAATAAAACTTAAAATAACTGAGAATGAAAACAGCTAGCTTAGGTAGATGGGAGAGAACTAAACATCTCCTTAGACCTGTAAGTTACATGATGGCTCCACACTTCAAAGCAATAACTTAACCCATGACTCTGACAAGTCTGTCTGCTTGATTCTCTGCTTGCCCAAGAAGTGAAATGCCAGTTCAGCAGATGACCTGAACCACCCATTCTTATTCCCTGTTGACCAAAATCTAAATGATATTTCCAGAAATCTCATATTCTTTGTGTCATTTTCCCCTTTTCCACAGTTCTTGCAAATCTCTCAGACACCTGGAACTCTCAACCAAGAACCAAATCCTTCATCTCCCACAATGGCAATAAACTATCAGAATTTAGGAATAGAAATAGGTTGCAGCTGCCACATATAATGCCACAGAAAACACAGAATGGAAAAAGTCAGCTTTTACTGCTTCCCTAAGAAAAGAAAAATTAACCCTTGACTTGCAGTTCTATAGTCACCTCTTATTTGAAGCATTTTTTCTTCCAGTTATTTCCAGGAATAAAAGCTCAGAACTAGAGCCTGCTCTTGCTTGCTGCCAGTTAAACTTTTAGGGGTAGTTTTAGAACTTCTGAAAAAGAAAAGGTCATCTTCCCTGAACCTGTGCATTGCCTAACAATGCCCATAATAATTTGCTCCTCATTTCATCAATTTCTACATTTATTATAGTTTTATCACATGTTAGAGATAGCTAAGTTTTTTTGCATGGTCGCTAGACCCTCTCTAATGTCAGAATGAAGCTGGATATATAAAGATTTCACAGATTAGGATCACTGCATGGCTAGTACGGTCCTATTTATTTCTAAGATATTGTAGCAGCTGTGATCAGATGAGGTATTTGGGCCAGTAGGTCAAGTTTCACTAGGAAAGAGGATGGTGCTGTCTGTGAGGGATCCTAAGCCCAAGCAAATCAGGCAGTATATAACACTGCAAACTCTCCCAAATGTCTTTCATGAGAGACAGAGGTGACCATCAGAAATCTTGGTTCTAACAGAGCTGGCTTTTAAAAACAGAAATATTAAATTGTGCTGCAGCTCCCGATGTGCATACAAACAAGATGAAATAATAATTTTCATCGAGACCCTCAAGTGTTATTAACGTTTTTACTAAGCTTCAGATAATGTTCTATTTGGAAAATACTCCATCAGCTACATCTGTTCACATGTGAAATGGCAAAAAATGGAAAAATATATTACGCCACAACTCGCAAGAAGTTTGTCCTGAATCACTGACTTCATCAGCAGTTTGGAGTAGGTGCTTTGAAGAGCCTTCTCCAGCAAGTTCCTGTTTTTTCCCAGCTCTGTCTTTTGGGGACTCATGCCCACACACTGCACTTTCTTCAGCCACTGCCAACAATGGCTCCATTCTGTGACACAGGAAGACCACTCACACACTGAAATGGCAACTGTCTGTATAGCATCCTCTGAGACAACTCGATGAATGTCAGTCTTGTCTTGGGCTCTGTTTCTCATATAATTTCTGCTTTATTTTAATTGTACCTTAGCTACACGTATATAACTCTTTGAAACACCACATTTTAATTCCAGTTTTGGACCCTATTTCTAGAGCCATGCAGTTGATTCCTCATATAGACTTGCCCAGCTTGTGAGTGGATTTAACCAAGGAAGCTTCCCAAGCTGTAGAGCCATGCAGAGAGCAGAGTCACAACTCGATGCACTGTGAAAATGCAAATCTTCCTGGCACATCTATATTTTTTGTGCACCCTTTGCTCAAATTCCTGCTGTACCCAACAAAGTGCTAAGGTCTTCACCAAAAAGTAAAGCAGTTCCTCAGATTACTAGCTTGGGCTATGGCACAGAGAGGATGTCATCTGAGAAAAAAGTACTTAAAAAAAAAAGAAAAGCCACAGCTTCCAGGAGGAGAGCACAAGCAACCTTCAAACCTTGAAAAAAGTGCAAGAAAATCAGTGTCAGTTGCTGTCCCATTTATTTTAGGTGTCAAGAATGGAGCAGGTCTGGGTTCCTCACCCAGAAAAGGGTGAGAAAACTGCAGACCAGTACAGGAGATGCAGCTGCAGAGATGAATTGCTAAGACACAGCAGAAAAGAATAAGTCAAAACAAGCTAATTTGGGAGTCTGAAAACACAGATTTCCTCACTTTAACAAACCTTTTGTGCCAGAGCACCTAGACAGCAAATATTATCCTGGAGAAATCTTTCTCCAATTTCTCACTGATTTTTTTTTCTTCTTGCCCTTTTTCCCAAATAAGAGACCTTATATTCAACAGCATCTTGGTACATACTGGTGCATATTAAGGAAAGACCAGATTCAGTTCAGATTTTTCTTGTTTACAATTTCAGGCTGAATTCTGCCCTCCAGTCCTGACTCCAACGGGAGTAACACTTGTGTAATTGAATACAGAATGCAACCCTTAGGGTTTTGGTCTGACCAGTAACAGAACTTTATGTGTGTTTAATTCATTTTTAGGTTTAGGCATTTTTTTAAATTGGGGCATAAGTTCTGCTCTCGTGTTAGGAATGAAAATAATAAAAAAAGGCAGAAACTTATATTTGGTTTCAGTACATTCATGCATCCATGAATACATCCATATATAACATGTAGAGAGAAAGAGAGGAAGGAATGTCTGGAAGATAGTATTTTTAGAGGTATATAACCATTAGACATCCTTCCTTATTATTGAAAAAGTCTTCAAATCAATGCAGAAACAAAACATTCACTTGTTTATTGATGAGGACGCTCCTGTGCCCAGCTGTAACAGGGTCCTGTTCTGAGGGAGAGAGCCTGCAGCAAACTCCCTGGGCTGCAATGGGAGCAGGATCAGGCCTTGCTGGTTTGAAGGTCACTGCATAACACATTCATATTTACAGTACTGAGCACAGAATGGCCTTTTTGGTAGATTTTTACTTTCCTGTAGGTTTTGTATTGTGAAAATACGACAATATTTAGGATGGGGTAAAATACACCCGAAGAAAGAAATTAATGTGGTCATAAGGAAGGATATTTTCAGTAAGGAACTTGGCCTACTTAAGTCTGTGCATGGATCAGTAATAGCCAACCTCCTCCTGGAATGCTGAATTAATTCCCAAAACTACAGTAACCCTAAATTATCAAAGTTTTGCCAGGCCAAGGGAAAGTGGTTACTGTACCAAATCTGAAAGCCAAATTGAGAGAGAGAGATAAAAAGGGCAGATAATGTAAGAAGAGAACTCAGAGACAAATAATAATTTAAAACAAAAACCAAAACAACACTACTTTGATTTTTACTCTAAAAAATACATCATAAGGCTTGCAACATGGAGAGGCAAGGAACTGGGAAGTTTTTTGCCAATTATGGTATCAGTACAGCAGACAAAATGTTAGGACATTTTAGAAGATGGGAATGAGAAGAAATTGCAAAGGTAAGATGATATTTACCCAAGTTGTCTGGGAACTGATATGTGAAATCAAACAGTAATGGTGCTTTGGTTTAAAGCATCCACAGAGGCAAAGAAACAAAATGTGATTAATGCAACATTGATCTTCACTAAAGTTCCTATGGTGCTAGTTATCACAGGCCTGGAAATTTATTTCTGTGTCAGGTAAACAAGTAGAGACTGTAACAAAACATCAGCATCATATGGGAAAAAGGTCAAGATTAACTTTTGTACAGCAGTCATGCCCTAAAATCTTTTATAGTTGTTAGACCACATCAACGTGTATATGGATAACACAGCCAGTTGATACAGTGTGACTGGATTTTCAACAGACTTTCAACAAAATCCCTCACCAAAGACTCTTAGAGAAACAAAAACTTGAAGATTAGTCATGGGCTAAATGGAAGGTATTCCTCAGGATTAGCAACTGGTGAAAAGAAGGGAAACAAAGGGAAACAGTAAGTGGTCAGTTTTCACAGAGAAGGACAATTACTGACAGAATTCCACTGGAGAGCTCTCTTGGGATTCTGCTGTTCAATGTATTCATAAATTATCTGGAAAATGTTAAGTAGCGAGTTATCACTTTATAGTTTGTGAGAATGATTCAGGATTAAATCTATGATGCAAAGTGTTATGGAAAGGTCTTCTAAATGATTCAATAATAAAAATAACAGATGGAATAAAGGGTAAAAACTTGGAGGTAAACAGCCTTAATATATACAGAAGGAGACATTCTCATCTCAGGAGATTTTAGATGACTGTGAGTCTATTGGCAGTGCCAGAAAAATGCTATTGACAACAAAAGGCAAGGAGGAAGTTAGGAGTTACCGGAAGAAGAATAAAAGGAAGCAAATATCATTGTGCTTGTGTGTAAGTCTCTGGTACGTGCATACCCAGAGCTCCACGTGCAGCTGGGGTGAACAGCGTTGAGGGACACCGAGTGGTTTCTGAGAGAGAGAGAGACTGAACATGTCTTCAGGAGTCTCAAATATGTCTTTTGTGCAAATGCTGATAACTTCACAGCCTGCAAACTGAGCCTAGTGTAAAACCACCCATCTTATACTTCCTGTAGGATTTCTGAGCAGCATAGCCAACATGATATGCTCAGGACATATCTGTTCCCATGAGGAATACCCATCAAGTGTGTGCTCTATCAGCTAATCCTTTCTGGGAAGAGCTGGCTTTACTATGTGTGTGTTGTATGGGTGGTTTGTGTAAGCAGAGCTAGCCTTTGTTGAGCAGTGTACAACTACACACTGCTGTCCAGGAAAATTATGCTGTCAGCAGGGTGATCCTGCCAAGTTCCTAGGAGGATTCCCTTGCATCTCCTCATGCTTCCAGGGCATGCCTATGGCTCCATGTCAGGAAAATCTAAGCAGTGGCTGGAGTGGACTCCCTGAGATCTGTTTGTTCGAGGCAGGGATTGCTAAAAGGCTTTCCTGCAGCAGATGCTGTACAGTTTTACAGAATCCAATTCTACATATTCCTGCATGTATGTGAGCATGTCCACCTAGGTTTGCATGTGTGCTGATAACCCTATATGGCCAAAAGAGATGTTTGATACTAGATAGATTTATAGTTGTCTAATTGTGAAAATCATAGCACGTGTAGTAAATCTTTTTGCTTAGTCAGATTAAAGGTGCTGTTACTCATGGCAATGTAATACTATCTATAATTTCTGTGTTAAACTTGACATTATAAATCCTTTAATCTGAGTATTTAAAAGCTGTTCTATGGCTCATTTTTCAAACGGCATTCCAGTTAACACATTTACTGCTAATGAACCACTAACTTGTTCTCTCTTTCTTGGATAAATGCTGTTGACCAACATTATTATTTGCTCGTCAAATAATTTTTTTTTTTTTGCTTTTTAATTTAATTGCTTCAATAAAAATATACACCAATAATGCATTTTTAATTACACTTCCCAGGTGACCTATGCAAAAAGAGGTTTTATAATGAAGCCACAATAATTAGCCTGTCACAGTCCAGTTTGGGGCTATTGTGTAGTTGTCCTTTCCATGGTTCACCTTAGCCTGACTGGAATTCTAAAAGCCCTATATATTATCTCCCGTAACACTTAGAAAGGTATTAAAAATGTGCTCAGTACTGGCAGAAGCAGGCTTTCTAATTATTGTCAACTATTTCCAGTGTGACGTGGTAGATTCCCTTGAGAACTGAAACAACAGCCCACTCCAGGATTTGTAATAGGCCCTAGAGCCTAAGTAGTTGTAGACAGAGCTGTTTCCCTCAGGATAGATAATTGGTTTACATAGCAGCTCAACATCTGAACTAAATCTGCTTTTTCCTATTGTCATTTCCCTGTTAAATATACATAACTATTTGGGGGTATTAAATACAATGTGGCTGACTATTTAATAGCAGAATAATTTGCATGAGCTACTTTACCTGGAATGCTAATAACTATTATCACCCTACATTTCCATGCATAAATGATAAATATTATAAAGGTGAAATTCTGTAGTCTTTAATCAAGAACACCTTTCACTGAAGCCACTGGGTGTTTTGCTCAATTAAATATTGCAAAACATATCTCTCAGTTTGTTGAAAGTAAGATATCATCATTAAGATATTCTACCTAATGTTATTATTGGTCAGCTTATTAAATGAGTATTAATGTTGTGTACAGGTATAACCAACACTGTAGGGTGCTGATCTTCTATCATCAGTTTATAAACCACTTTTATGAAATGCTCAATTAGCAGAATTAATGGTTAAGAGACAAATATATTTACGATCAGTGGAAATAACCTGATTCTAGCAACTAAATATCCTGAGTCTGAGCTGCTGTAAAGAGAAGAGAGATAGCGAGTTTATTTTTAAAATATATTTTACTTTAAGTTTGCAAATCCAGGAGCAGTATGTACAAAACATTTTTAAAAGAAATCAAGGCACTGCAATAGTAGTGGTCTCTTCCTTTAACAAAAGATGTCTTACCATTTCATGTAAGGAAGAAAACAAATTGTAGGTCATTTGAATAAAACTTATTTGCTCACAGCTTTTCAAGAAACATAAAATCCTGAGCCTACAACTACGAAGTACTTCAGAAATTCAGGATGTTCAGAAATCACCGGATTACATCCTAATCCTTGTGGTTAAATGTGATACCCAGCTGTGCAACACAGTTAGAGATTTCACGTCTTTGACACTGAATTTGGTCATGTTGAAGTTGAAGGACCCTAATAACAAGATTCATCCTGCATTTCTTATTTGTCCCCTCATTTTAGTGAGTATCCTGGGTGCATAAAAATTATTATTGTGCCTGTAGCTTTTTTATCTGATGTACACAAGAACTTAAAATACCACATATATTTCTAGTGTCCATTATTCAGCACCAGCTCAAAAATCACATGGATGTTATGATTTCAAAAGCACTGCTTTGTCACTCTTTTTGTCTGATATTAAAATGTTGCTAGACATTTTCTGTCCCTGAAAGGAAAAAATTTCAGAAAAAGAAACAGTAGGAATTCAATTCATAAGAGTGGTCAAAATGTGATACCCTGAAGTTTACAATTCTTTGTAGAAATACCTAGGGATATTTCGTCTCATAAGAGGTACAGGTCAGACCCTGCACACCATGACCATTGCCATTGATTTCAGTGTATAGAGCCAGTGGCTCCAATTCTACAAAATACTCGAGTCCTTGTAAAAAGCTACTAAAGCATAGCAAAACCATTAAGCATGGGCTTAGCTTTAAATTTACGCTTAAGTTAAATGGAAGGCAAGAGGATGTAAGTCTGCGTTTGCCCACTACCAAGAAGTTCTTGTGCCCAAAACAAAGCACCGTATTATGCTGGGAGACACAGCGCCTCTCCACCAAGACTGGTGTGGCTTGTTCCAGAGATACAGCTGACAAACTTAAGTATTTTAATGAACAGTAAACAATATTGTTAAAACAAATCTTGGATTAAAACTAATATGCCTAACATGCACAAATGTGACAAGGCATATGTTTTGTGTGTAAGAAGACTGAATTTCTTAGAGGAGGAGAAAGGATGAGTAAAAAAATCAGTCATGTTAGTTGTCAAATATAACCTTTTGGCATTCTAATAAACTATTGCTTGGATAGAAATATCAAGCTATTACTAATGGCTATTAATGTGTACATGCTTCATGTAATTTTATAGTATCTTATTTTAATATCTGTAATTGTAATGAATTGCAATTTAGGAAGGAAACAATTTTCATTTACTTTATATAACATAATTATGGACCAAATTAACCCCACACTAGTCTTAATTACATTTAGTTTCATTTGGCTGATCAAGCAATTAATGTGCCACTGTATTTTGGAAGTAAAAACCAAGTTGTTATGGTCTGTCTTCAAAAAACATGTGCTCATCTCAAATGTAGCCACTGTGTAAAACTGTCCTTTGGAATATTTTTTTTTTTTTTTTTGGTTTACTGTACATCCGTATGTTGCAGCACAAGAATGTGAGTATAATGAGGCCCTTCTGCACCTGGGGTCCTGTTATACTATGCTGCTTAATAATCTTCTGTTCATGCCACCCTTTATCTTCTGTTCTCAGATTGTACTTGTGCTTTTCTCTTTTAATTGGGAACTAATTTTAATTTTGCCATTAGAGATGATAAAAAAGCCCACATATAAACTTGTGATTTCCTCAAGCCTCTGTACTGTCACTCAGCCTTTTTTTTGAAGTCAGGGCTGAAACTAGCTCTTTTTGCTCTTCTGGCTAAAGAATAGCAGAGGGAGAATATTTTTAAAAGCCAAGACAAGAAAACCCATAAAATATTGAGCTGCATACTGATGTTCATATTCGGGTTTTCCTCAACACTCCAGTGAAATCAATGCCAGCAGAATGCAGCATGAAAACAGTGTAATGGCTTTAGGATCTGACCCATTAGCATTTAGTACTATCTATCAGTGTGTCTAATCCTTTTCAACTAATTGAGAGAGAAAACAGCCTTTTGCAATGCAGGTATGTTGTGAATCTAATTGGGGTAGTACAAGGTAATTTAAGCACAGTTCATAAGCAGGGACATTCTCACAACAACATAGGCATGGTATTATCTATTTATGAGGATTTGGAGGTGCTTTCAGAAATCAGGTGACTCATGTCATAGCAATCACTTTATGCATTTTCAAAATTTTAAAAAGCAATGACTATTCCCACAACCTTCACATTTCTCAACGGAAAAGAGCAGTGCATTTAATAAAACAGCATTTTATTTATGCTGCTTTTTTTAGAGATAATTTGTGTAGTTTGGTGACTTAGAGGTAATTTTCAGCAGCTTTCTTCCATTTAGAGGGCGGATGAAGCACCAGTCTACATGGGACCTTACTATTTGCCTTGAGAGTGCATGGTGTTACTACTGGGATTAAGTCTTTGCTGGACCTCAGGAAAATCTGGGTCTTAATGTACTCTTCAGCTACTTCAGTCAAACTCTAGCACTTTTTTAACTGAAGCAATTCAAAGCCATTTTTAAAGCTTTTTTTTAGTGTCCTTAACAGCAATTCTGAGAAAGCAATGGCTTTACACTTCCTTTTGCTCCAGATAATGCTCAAAGCTAAATTTCTCTCCCTGAAGGACATTAGTCAAACTGACTTTGTAGGGTTCTTTACATGACTAAAATGAATTGGATTTGACCTTTCATTTTTGACTGGTCTGGATGACAATCGTCAAGAATATCATATTACATTCATGTCAAAAGCTAAAAGATATTCCCCCTCCTCACTCTTGGTAGTAGGAAGGACAGCCCTTGTTTTTTTCCCTTATGTGTCCACTATAAATTCTCGCCTTAACAGTTGCAAAGAGCCAATGAAAATTTGGGCAGAAGGAATGTCGAAGCATCTGTAGCCATACATTTCATCAAGATTTTCCTGCATTTCCCCTATTGGAACTGGCCCATCAGCCACTGCTTCCACTCAAGAGTGTGACCAAAGCTGTTCCCAGCAGATGTGGGTCACCTCCCACCCAGACAGCGGAACGGGCTGCACATATCACAGCTTGCAGCAGTTTGTCCTGCTCATGCAAATAGTCTAGCCAGGGTCACCTCATTGGTGCTTAGCTGATAAAGCTCAAAGGCTGATGCGGACAACGCTTAGCAAATGATAAAAGTAAATCTGGCATAAAGTCACTCATGACTTCTCAACTGTAGGAGAAACCAATCTCTCGGAGACAGAGATAAACTCTGTATCAATCGGATGACACAGTAGATTTTTGAGAATCAGGGGTCAGAGTGAAGTATATCTTCCTGCACGCTGATTTGGGTCAGATCATGTGGAGTGTGCAAGTGAAGGTGGAGAAGTCTGGTCCTACAGGAATAGCCTGATCAATTGGGATAAACTCAAAAGGAATTTTGCTGTTGCTTTCACCAGTAGGGGAAATTTACTCGCACACGAAGCTTCTTGCAGTTAGAAACAGATGTTAAAGATGGAATTGATTATACCAAGTTTTCCCCTAAATTCTCCCTAGCAATATTTCAAAACCAAAAAAGGCAGTATTTTCTAATGCTGCTATATACTACATTTAAGGGAAATTTATATGGCAAAGTGATACAATCTGAGGTCTAAGCACACTCATTATCAGAGAAAAACACAGTAAAATGAATTACAATTGGTGCTGTGTATTTTTGCAATGAAAAGCAAATGTACTGACTGCTGAGAGAAGAGCATTGCTTTTCATTTCTAATGCAAACAGCTGAACCACTGTCCCATATCTCTTACTGAAATAAGCAGTCCAGATGTGGAAATAGATAGGATTTTTAGCTGCATTTTTCAGCTGGTTAGAAAACTTTGGCATGTTTACAGTGATTTTATTTTCAAAGCATCACTCTGTAGTTTTTAAATTATTAACTGCAATGAAGCACAGGCTTGGCACTTCCTGCAAAACCTGTTGGACACAGAGATATTTCAGAAAGAGGAAAGCACAGAGTGGTGGGTGAACAGTCCAAGGGCAATCTAGCCTTGAGCGTGAGAATGGGGTTGTAGCTCCATGTCAGGCAGACTGAATATGTCTCCCCAGTTTTTACACAGCACATAGAACATACATCAGTAACCACTCTAAATTTTAATAAACTAATCCAGCTTTCTTTGTAACAATTGGTGAAGCTGCAATAGCCCTCGTGCACTGCCACCAGATCTATCGTGGAGTGACGGCAGTGGGAATGCCACAATGCCACACTGCTTTTAGGCTCTCTTTGCTATCCAGAGCTATCAGGGAAATAACACTTAGGGAATGGATTGACTCCTCTGTATTGTACCAAAAAAACCCCCACCAGAGGTAATAAAGGAGAAAAACTAACAGAGAACAGTAAAGCCATTCTGAAAAATTGCTGTTAACATCCTAAAAAAAGATAGCACAATCAAATTCTGATTTAGAACTGAGTCCTAATATTCTTCCAAGCTAGAAAGTATCTTTAGGTCTGTAAGTGAAAACTGAGTAGCATGTTGTCAACTACCTTCTCGTACTTGCAGGATGTCATTCTAACACAGCCTCCTACTGTTTATTTCAGAGGAGATTGAAGAGCATGCTAAATAGTATTAAACTACAACTGACAAAACAATCATTACATACATTTAATTTTGCATTATTCTTGCTTTTTTAAATTCTAGTTTTAGTTTACACATTGTACATAATACATTTGTTCATTAGTTTGCACAAGTCATTCACTCAGTTTGATTCCTCCAGTCGGTCATTGGTGAAAATTATCCAATGTTCTACTCTATTTCACACTCAAAGCACTTCCATTATGGTTGGATAATGGTTGTACCATCAATAAAGAGTATGAATCCAGTTATGTGGAGACCTCGGCTTAACCTTTCCATATGCTATTGATATTTATAGAGCTTCTGACATAATCAATTAGTCTGAAAACTGGCACTCGTGGAAGGTAAACCCATATAAAGGAACCATTGCATCTGCATTTTCATTAACCTTTCAGATAAGTATGTAGAAAATAAAGACAAATATATACCATATGTAATGAACACTAATCCCCCAAATTTTCTAATGATATTGCAGATCAAGAATAAAACTTGTTTAGCGCTATCGTGATTGCTTAGTTCTGCAGCTGCGTTCATGAGTGTTTTAATCTTCAGCCAGACATCTAGAAACACTGTGAAAGTGAAATGAGATTAGCTGACTCTGGTATGATAGTCCTCTGAAAGCAGTGCTGAATTTAAAGTCAGATGCAAATCCCAGTTTCGTACGGTAGCAAATCGCATTGGAAGTCAGTTGTTAATAGCTGACATAGCATAGACAAGATCTAGGAAATATTAGACTCATTACATACAAGTTTCAGGGGAATATGTAAGCAAGTCAGTTTTGATATCTGGAGATATCTGGAGATATCTGGCTCTGGAACAGGAGCTGGAGCAACTGAGCTGGCCTTATTGTGGTTCACAAGAATTTGTACTCCCTTTCCACGGTCACACTGCAGAAGTACACTTTTGCTTTGTTGGAAGACTTACTCTGTTAAACACCTGATTTTTGTACTCTCTTGATGGTTCAGAACACAAGTCATGATATTTTAGTCCTTTTCTAGAATAAAGATTTAGTCATAATAGAAATGTTTTCATCTTGAGAGAACAAGCTCTATCTAATTATTAATTAAAACATTACTACAGTAGATTAGTTTTCCTGTTCTGTATGTTTCACTGTTGTGGTGAAGGAACCAACCAGGGGCCCACAGGGCCCAGAAACAGAGGTTTGGTGCGCTGGTACCGAGGAGTAAGACCCCCATTCTGTGAAGATGGCTTCTACCTTAGAATTCCTAGGATTCCTGAGGGGTGGTTCTGTCTACAGTTGACAGACACCTCTTGTGTCCCCTACGGGAAGGTGTCCTGACCTGTCCCGCCCTTCTCCTCTTCCTATGGGTCCCTGTGGTGTCACCCCGCCCCCTTCCCTGTATCCTTTATAAAGCCCTGATTACTGTGCCTTGCTCTCTTTGGCATTCGGACCGTTTGAGGGTGCTTCTACAATAAACCCTTGGAACACCGGCCTAGGGCCACCTCTGCTCACTTATTTCTGGGTGCGCCGGGGCTATCGAAAAGCCCCAGGCACGCTAGGCTCCGTGCCCCCCACCGCATGGGCTGGGAGGCTGGCAAGCGAGGCACCGAGGTGCCCCGGGGCGTCCTTCCTTTGTGTGGGACACGCCTGGACCAAGCTGCTGCCATCTCAGCCCAGCTAGCGTGCCAGCGGCACGTTAATATTAATATATTTCACTCTATTAGAGCAAGCCAGAAGAAAGAGATTTCTGAAGAAATGGGTAGAAGAGCTGAAAAGGAAAGCAAGTCCTTGGTTTTATCACTATCAAATCCACAGGACTGGTTCTGGGCACCTCAGTAATGACAGCCATGCCTGGTTGGGCTAGCCTAGAAAGGAGTCAAAAGGATGGCTTCCCCAAATAATGCAAATTCTTCCCTACTCTAAGAAGAATGTGGGAGGTACAGCAGAAGAGAAATACAGAGGTCTCTAGGCAGGCTCGAGGAAAGGACCATATGAGAAGCTATGATTGTATCTGCTATCACCTTTGGGGATTTACAACTGGATCCAGTTATAGTAACCAGTGAGGTTACCGTTCATTGTTGAACACAGTGCTCACCTCTTTTTGGACCCAAGCCATGTGAATTACTTAGGGAGACTTAGACAGATGGGGTGAGGTTCCCCCCGCTGCAGCTGAAAAGGAAAATTCACATGGACTTCAAAGGGGCCAGATTTTCCTCAGTCATCAAAGGATGTTGGGTCCTTCATAATAATACCTTTACATATGCATAAGTACAGGCTAAAGAAAAATGGAATAGATTATATGTAAGGAAGAAAATGTCCTCAGAGCCTGGTTATTTAGTACAAATTGTTTGGTGTGAGTGGTATGTTTGCAACAGCAATCACTTAGGTTGCAGGACTACATAGCAAGACATTCTGGTGAAAGGAGTGAAATTCGTTCATTAATTAAAGAGATATATGGTTTTTACATTTGAATAGTAGGGCTAGAAAATGTAGTAGATGGAAAGCTTTTTAACTCACAAGATGGTGTGGTAAAAATGAAGGCATTGTAACCTTATTCTAGGAGTCTGATGGGGGTTTTTTTTTCAAATCCCATCTTATGCATTTAGTGTTGCTCTAGCCTTTTATTAAAATGGGAAAATATATTGTTTATTAGGGCTACTCTTGACAAATAGTAGCCAAAGAAAGGTGCAAAAAATGTATTGTTTCCATAATCAGAGATACACTGTAAAACAGAATAAAGTGATAAATACAGAGTGCCATTGTTTGTTGTTGTTATCTGTCTGTGCCCAGTGGCAAGAAAGTCCAAATGAATTACAAAGAAATTTTTAATAAAAGAACCAAAAAAAATATAATGGGCTCCATAACCTGGAAGAACTTTGAATAAAAAATGTCCCCTGAAACCAAAAGTCCCTTTAAAATCTCCACACTTTCTCACTCTTTTTCTGGGTTTTTTCTTTCCCCTGCTCTTACTTAAGAGCCTCTGGGTGATTTGTCCTATTCCCTGCCCAATAACAGCCAAACCATTGTTTTAAGGAAGATATTTTTAATGTTGTATATTTTAGCTTTTTTTTGGTTTTTTTTTTCTTTTCCTTGGACATTTCATCCACACACTGCAGCAAATGTGAACATAAGCAGCTGCAATATGAGATGAACTCTGAACACCAAATAGGTAGGCCCTAGAGGGGAGGAACTGAAATATGAGCTGCTTATTCTTGGAGCCCTTTAAACCCTCCAATCTGTTTTAAATTATTTTGGTGCCTCTATTTAAAGGTTAAATTTTTGTTGTTGTTGTGAGCCATAGTTTAGTAATACAAAACCTGGGCAACATCAGCATAGAGTCAATTCAGAGATTACACACCCAGGGTCTTTCCTGATCCTGCCTAAAGTGAAGCAGCATGTTTATACTTAGCAACACATTTTGACATGAATGAACTTTTCACGTCTCTGCTCATAAAATAAACACGTACATTCAGCAGGAAAAAAATCATCTCACTCAACGATCCAGCTTACATATGTTATTTACAGACCATATGTCAAAATCTAAATATGGTTATGTATATGCAAAAATTATAGATATAAAACACTGACTTCAGAGTTGTGCATTAAACATCAAAACTTTTACATCTATCTTTAAATCCTTTTTTTGTGCTAAGTCTTTAGTACATTAGATTTCACTAAAAAAACCCCGAACTTATTTTCCCCTCTACCCCTTTCAAGCGAAATCTTGGCACCTAAAGCATTTATGCTTTGTTTTTCCTTCTACAGTATTTTGTTTCAAGGCACTCATAATTTGAGCACTAGGGCTTAGATGTCAGCATGAACACAGTTTCGATGGCTGCTTTTTGCCATTGCCACTTTGAGCTCAGCTCTAAGTGCCAATGGGAAATTCCTAAAGGCCAAGGCATTTTCAATAAATTAGCATCAAGACACTGAGTCTTTGTATAGCACTTAGGTGAAACTTGATTCAAAATGCATATTTGGGGATTTCTGACAATGCTTTCTTTGTCTTTTATGCAAATAGAAAAAGCCTTGGAATCTCTTGAATTTATATGATCAAAGATGACCACCAAGAATGTGTCTGGAAGCATTACCAAATGACAGAAATACCAGAGACAGTTATATTATGAAGATTAAAATAGACGTATTTTAAAAACTGTGCCTTCTAAAGAACATTGGGTTTTTGACAATTCATTAACTTTACGTATTTTAATCGAACTAATTTTGAAGCATCGCATTTGACATGATACACATCAAATGGTTACCACTGGCTGGGGACTCAGAGACTTCTAGAATGTAGCAATTATGCTCCTCTCAATGGGCAAACTAAACTCCATTACAATTAATTAGAGAGAGATTTACACATTCTTTTAAAGACATGAGTATGGTTTCAAAGATATTAAGTAGCATGGCACACACTCCTTCCACTACAGCCACTATGATACAAACTTGGTGCATGGATCTTTTTATTCAAACAATGATAGGAATGCTTTGTGTTTTGTTCTGCTGAGCTATTTTCTTTCAAAAACTGCAACCAGTTAATGAAGAAAGGGTTTCCTGCAAAGATATTTCAGTTACACAGGCCCACTTCTCTGTGTAAAGACTGAAAATACATTAAAAAAAATGCTAAATAACTGACTGGTTTGGTAGTCCAGATGAATAACGAGGTACATTTTGCCACAGGAATTAAAAATGTTGTCTAACTAAAAAGTGGCTACCTTATCTGCCCCCCTAGATGGAAGATTTTTTAATTTCATTTTATGTTAACACAAGCAACAGAGTGAAATGAAAATGCAGACTGAAGAGAATTGACATTTATAAGGTTCTTAGAATTGTTTGGAAACAATTTCTTTTGAACAACCATTTAGGGGATTTTTTGCCATATTCATGTCCCACAGGTGAAGCATTCAGGACCCTCAAGCTTCACCTCTTACCGGGATTTGCTCCTTTTTACGCTGTAGCACACTTCAGCCCCAAGCCATGCTGTCTGCTATCACGGCAGAGAATCATAGAATAATTTAGGTTGGAAAAGAGCATGGAGGTCATTGTGCCTAACCCTTAAACTAACATTGTGGAGTCCAACACTCAACTACTTTCCTTAGCACCAGATCTACAGCTTTTTTAAATACCTCCAGGGATGATGACTCAACCACTTCCCTGGGAAGTCTGTCCCAGTGATTGAAATGGGACTTTCAAAGAATGCTGCCAATCTTTGAAAGGTTTAAAGGACAGCAACAGCATTTTCAATCAAAAATTATGGGGTTTAGCTGCAAAGAAAGCCATGGTGAGGAATCAGAAAATCTCTATTACAAGAAGAATTGAAAAGATTGTAAACAGCTACCAATTTTCTGTTTGGTAGGCTGAAATTTTCTAAGTTCTGATGTATGCCATGAAAAGGATTTAAGGGCTTCTACTGCCCAAATAGAGCTTTGCAAAGGTCAAATATACAGTTTAACTTCTTGTTTATGGCCACGTGTTTAACGCAGTACTAAGAATAAAAAATTGTTTTATTGCCATGTGGCAACATCCCTCAGGCAGAATGATATCAATGGGACTGAATCTTCTACAAAGTCTACAAAGAACTACCAAGAAGTGGTGAAGCTGTTGCTCAGCTCACTTGCAGGATGTATTCCAAAATTCTATTCCTCATGATGCTTCTACTAAAATATATATATTCTTACTGTTTCTAGGAAGAAACTCTGTGTTTCTCTATTGATGCATCTCCATAAAAACCAGAAATCATTATTTTCTATAGAATAACCAAAGGGGTTTTTTCCACAAATTATTGCAAAAAGTCTGCTTGAAAAATACTGAAATTATACAAATTGGAATTGCAGTGAACAAGGATTGAGACAATGGGTTATTCACTACTGCTGGATCAATTTTCTAACTGACATTAAGCTCTGTGAAGAATATTTCTGAGAATCTCACCAAAAATACATCATGGTTGATCTAAGTTTCAGGGCTAATATAGCTCATTCTTTGGCTGATTCTGATAAGGAGAGGTTATCATCTAAGAAGAGTTTACTGCAAGTTCCTGAAGAAACTTGGAAAAATGAAGGTTTTCAATTAATTTTATTTCCTATTATTTAGTAATTCACTTTCTGTGAAAAAAAAAAATGTTTTCCCCACCCTAATGCATTGGGAAATCTTGAAGGTACAAATTGCCACTTACTTGCTACATTATTTGTGGTGTCAGCTTGGACACTGTGGATGAAAATGGAATTTTTTTCTTTTGACTTCACTGGGCCGTGAAACAAGATCAATATCCACAGCAGCTAGAGAAAAGTTTGCTTAATTTAAGTTTTTATGGTTTTTTTTAATATGCAGATACACAGTGTCATGGGGTTTTTTATTGTTTACCATAATTATGTCTTTACTTGAAATTCATATTTAAACCAATGCATGGTTGTCATGGAATTGTTGGTAATGTGTGATTACATTATGCTGTCTTTTGCCAGGACACTTGTAAATGAGACATTATCCTTGGAGATTTTCTTGGCTGAAAATGTGAGTAATTAAAAATGTAAACAAATATTATCCATTACATATGCCACAATAATAAATACTTCAATATAATGCAAGTTAATGACTCTTTAGAGATCCAGCCTAATCCCGTTACAGAGTGTTTCATAGGTGTACAAACAAACAGTTAATCATTTAATATTTTAACATGCTTATTATATTTATATAATATAGTTCTCAACTGCAAAAAAAAAGAAAAAGCAGCATCACTGCCTAATAATTATAGAGCATGAAATGTAAGAGAGACAAATGGACATGGAAACCCAGAAGGTGCTCAGGACAGCTCTTGGTCTGCTTTTCAAATAGACATTGGGTAAGGAGGATGGATATGAAAATTGGGGCATTTCTTTTGTTTTCTTTCCAGTGGAGAAGTTATTAAATCTCGGGTAGGGATATTTATATCCAGGGTCTGAAGGGACATGACCCAGGAGGGATGTGTCAGCCCTGCCCAGGCTGCTGCTGCGAGCCGGATGCAGGGAGCAGAGCACCCCTCTGGCCACACAGCAACATGGGAGAGGGGCATGGATCTGTGGGAAAGGGAGCTGGGATTCAGTTGATGTTTTTGAAAGAAGGTGTTTCATTTCTGTCTTTCAGATCTTGCTCTCAGAGTCAAAAAGCAAACTAAGACAGATAAAGAAAATCCTCCAAGCACTGGGAGGAAATTTGCAAAAGAGTTAAGTGAGAGCTGGTGTTGGCAGCATGTGCTGCACTCTGGGCAGAGGAACAGTGCAGTTCAGAATGGTTCCATCAATAATGGAATTACAGGGGAGCTGGAGAGCTGGGATGTGCAGGGGAGGTCCTGGAGGAGAAGTAGTGGATCCAGGCTGGGTGCTGGCTCTGGAAGGTGCACAGAGCTGTGTGTGGTTTGTGGCCCCCGTGGACACCCCGGCGCACTGTGGACACTGTGGCACACTCTAGAGGGATGGATGAGCTACTGAGTCCTTGAGCAGCTTCACTCAGTCTCTTCTTGGAGCTGCTTATTTCCGGTGGCCTGACCCACGCTGTCCCTGTGCAGGTGGACTAGCTGGTCACGCAGGTTCCCTGTATCCTGCCATCAGGGACTTGGCTTTACTGGGTGCCAAATAGCCCAGTACCTTTCCTGTTAAGGTGATGCTTTACAGATGACGACCAGCACATCACATTGCCCTGGGAGATCAGTTGGCAGATGCTGCGATGGGCTGGCAGCAGCAGGTGGGCTGCCATGGCCACGGTGTCCAGAGCCACAGTGTGCCACGGGGGCCACCGGGTGTGTTAATTGATTAGCTAATTCCTATTGAAATAAAATATCATTTTATGTCAAATTCCCCCTGGGTACGAATCTTTGTCCTGCTCGTGACTTCATTTGTCACCTCAGTGAAATCACTAAAACTCTTTGCTTCTCTTCCCCCACTTGTAAAATAGGAGTTGAAGTTCTCATTTCCACATCTACTTAAGCCCTTTCCAAACTTGCTGTTCACCAGTTCTTGACTAATTTTCATGCCTTTTCTAATGCTTTAAATAATAGCTAGGCAAAATTTGCTGAATTACCCCTTTGAATGGATACTGAAAACTCCTAAGCACTCAGTAAATCTCAGAAACTTTTTCCATAATTAGTTTCTGGAAAGGACAGTGATCCTAGGAATCTGCATAAGGACACTCCTGAGTCACCCTTATACCAGGCTCTTAAACTTTGCACAGAAATTTCTCTTTAATAACTTTGAAGTCATATTAGCAGGTAGGTCTTAGTAACTGCTCTATGGATTTGAAGGCTCTTCTGGAGGACAAAGCCTATAGCAAAAGTCGAGGAATCAATTTTGGAGAAGAAATAAAGACTTTTGTTCATCCAGTGCCTCTTTTTTCCCCCCCTTTTCTTTTCTGGGATCAGTATCAAGTACAGCCAAACCACCTGTGAACAGGAAAGAGAAAAAAGCCTGTGCTCATGTCGTGGGCTTTCTCAGGAGGCCAAGATCAGCTCTCTGACAGCTAAAGACATTGTAGGTGTGGGCACTTTGTACCTATCTTCTGCTTACGTTGCTCTGAGAGTACCATCTGACGTACAAAAGATGATTTGAGGACAGGCAGGCAGCAATCCCACCTGCACACCTTAGCAATGTGGAGTTTTAGTCAAATCAAGCCAAATAATCCCACAATTACATGGCCATGCCTAACTAGCATAGCTCTTTTACATTATTCACAGAAAATCCTGCCTCCAGATTTTTGGAATGTCTACTTAATAGAACCTCTTTTCCCTCCAAGTTTCATCTTTCCAAATTTGTTTTAGCCATTGCCTTCGAGAAGCTGTTTTGGTTTATCTATTGGAATATGTCTGGTTTTGTATCCCTAAGATGTCAGGTCTCTCTTGTGGTTCACAGTAAATTCACAATTTTTACAGTAAAGGATTTACTAATCCCTAGGTTTGAGGTGTTTTCACACTGATTCTTTGATTTGCATCTGTTTACAGGACAGCACTCCTATCACAAAATGCAAGGGAAGGCTTGGTACAGATGCTAATTGATAACACCACCTTGAGTTTCATTACATCTGCATAGCTACACAGAGATTCCACACATCCTAACCAATAAAACCAAGGATAAGCTATTCCCTTTTTCTAATCAGTAGTTTACCAATAACACATAATTCCAAATACTGTTCGAGAGTAAAGATATTGGAGTACAACCCACAGTGTGCCCTGCGCAGTGTGGTAAATGAAATTCCTGAAGACAGTTAATATGCTACAGTCTAGAGTCAGCTAATATCAGATGTTTGCTGCCTCATTTATTTTGATTAATTGCTTTGGTGGGGGTGGACCAAAGGCTAAGCCAAAAATCCTCATCAGGGAAAGAAGATCTGTGTTTCAACCTCTCAGTTCTTAAGAAGTAAACATGCTATGAAGTTTTGCTTTCTTGGCTCCCTTTAACTCTCATAATTTGCAAGGAAGATACTGTTAAGAATAACACAAAAAACCTGACAGAAACATAGTCTTGTTTGTTTTGTGCTGGCACGTTCTTTGGAGAAAGGCTTGGAACTTCTGGCACCAATGATCTGGGATCTCTTGGTTGTTTCACAGATGTGTGCTCATCCCTAGTCTTCGTTTTTTTCTCCCAGAATTTTTCTTTTGCTGTCAAGTCTACTACAGAGTTCCTGGAGTTATTTTCAGGTGTCATGTCAATCACAACTTCTCTTCCTACCACCAATACTTTAATTTCGTCCTCAGTTCCCTCCTGCTGCCTCCTGTGAGTGACATAGCTGCACAGGGGCCGTGGTGGAGGCGAGGGACGGTGGGAGAGCCATATGCCTACCTCTCGGCTGAAACCATGGATCCTTCCAATTCAGCCGCAGGTGATTACACCACCTGCTAAGCCCGTGGGCATGAAGCCCTCGGTAGTGATTCTAGCCATAAACTTTCTGTTTCGTGGTGTTTACCTTTGCTATCCCCCATGACAGGTTTCTCTTCTGAGCAGTAGCCTATGGCACTCGGCTGGGGCAACGAGGCTCCTGTGCGATGCAGTACACAAAGAGTGACAAATTAAAATGACAGGGCTGTCTTACAAGATTGGGATCTAGTGAAATGAAATATTTCTGGTCCAGGTAACAGAGGCAGTGCTACATGGTAATATGTGGGAAAAGCCAGTGTAATTTTCAAACGTCTGTAACATAACTGGGTTTGTCACTGTCCCAGCGCTGTAGTGTCATATCATCCCTAGGTGCAGCTGAAAGTGTGGCTGAGGGGACTGTGTTTGCAAAAATAGCTCTATTTATAATAGAAACATTTTTCCATTTTTATCTCCTCTAGCTGTATTAATGGCAGCAGAAAAATGAATCCGAAGAGCCATCATGAGCTTAGAAAATCATATGGTAAAAACTTCTTTACAATGAAATTCAGCATATTATCTGACACCATTTTCCCCTCTTTATTTCAAACTGAATAAATAAGTTAATCATGCAAACATACACACAATGCTGCCCTCTGATTTTCTGATTCCTATTGTCCTATTTAACTAATAGAAAATGTTGATCTTCTGCTATCAGCATTTCATAATCCTGAGTTTTAAATTCATTGTTCTGCATTTTAAATAAAGGCTTGAAAATTACTTTGAAGAGCTCTTTTCTCCCAATGGGTCTTCAGTGAACACACACAAATATTTTGTATTCTTAAACACAGCACTGATGTACACAAATGGATAATTGCCTCTACAACTTAGGTATCTAAATCTCTGCTTTCAAGTGACATTTTGCATGCTCATTTGTGTGTAAGATCACAATGAGGCTTCAAGTGTCCAGACTGCATCAAAATCATTCCTGAAATGCTTATGCCTCTGTTTAATTAAGTTGAAGTGAAATTCATGTTATTCAAGCACTGTTAAATCAGGTTGAAGTTAGTGAATCTGAATGATATGCTGTAGCATGATTTTAAACCAACTAAATATGTGGTGTTTTAAGGTGCTTTCTTTTTGTTTGAGAAGCAAACCCCAGGTGTTTTGCAGAGCAACCCATGGAAAATTAAAGCCTGTTTTTCTTATATCTGAAAGGGAGGAAAGTCTGTGTTCATCAAAGAAACAGAAATTCCTCTCAGAAATAAAGACAATTCATGCCTTGCACTAAATTGGTAAATAGAATTCATACTTTCTGAAGCTCTGTAGTAACTGAAAGATGTTTCTTGAGTGAAGAAATACTCAACCAGAAGTGCAGTGGTAGCTAAGTAGGATACAAATTGTAGCCCCCCTGCCTTCTCATTTAATTTCAACTTTAGAACGATTTCAGTCCATCACTGAACATGTTGAAAGGGATCTCATTATTAAAAATTCAAAATATATTCTCCATGATCTTTTATTCTAAGAACTCCCAAATGCCTCAATGTACAGAAACACACATTTTTAATGAACCAAATGGACTTGTTTTTATAACTGACAGGAGGTGCTGGGAATTGGAATTGGAGGGGGGGAATCAGCTAATTAAATCTAAATCACCAACAGTGAACATAATTTCCTTGTCCAGTCACTTCCAGTTTCACCAGCTTCCTTGTACCAGTCTCATACTTTATTTCCTTCTCTGATTTGGCTTTGTTACCTTTGAATTTTAATTAGACAGCTTCCTCCATGCTGCCCGGGTGCCATTCAGCAATGCGTGTCGTGGTGTGTGAACACAGCACTGACAGGCTCGTTGCTGTCAGCTCCCGTGCCCCAGCCCCGCTG
>VWPU01012314.1:0-116609 GCA_013398955.1 Callaeas wilsoni | reverse complement strand
TCCCTCCCTCCTTCCCTCCCGCGGTCACACGCGGCAGCCGCCGCCGCCGAGCTCGCAGCAGCCCAACATGGCGGCCGCGGCGGGGGGGAGCCGCCGCCGAGCGCCGCCGCAGCGCGGGGTGCCGAGCCCGGGGCCGCCGCTACTGATGGGATTGAGGGGAGGAGGGGATGCTGCAGCAGGGAATGCAGGGATACGGGCGGACCCAGGGATACGGGAGGGAGAGAGGGCGGGAGCGGGGAGGTCGCAGCGCAGCTCCCCGCAGGCTGCGGCCGCCCGGGCTGGGCTATCCCGGGCGGACCCGCCCGGCCGGCCGGAGATCCCTCCGGGCTTTGCCCCGAGCCGAGAGGAGCAGCCGCCGCTGTTGCCCGGCCCGGTTCCGCTCAGCCGCCTCCTCGGCAATAAGGCCTTAAAGGATTTAAAATCCCGGCCTGGTTATAGAGGGCGGGCCGGGGGAGCGGCGCCTGCTCTTCCGAGCGGATCTGCCGAGCTCCAGGTGCGAGCACGGACTCCGGCTCCCTCACACTTCGGGGCCCCAAAAACGTGACAGAAAATGCGTCGACTCGTGGCGGTTCTGTCCCCTCTGGCGAAGAGCCTCCCCTCATCGAGGAGCTCACCCTGCCACCGCAGCACACGCCGGGGAAACAAGCTCGTGTCGCGGGCCCTTCAAACCTTTAAGAGAGCTGAGGGATATTCTCGTTGAACGACGTGTTTTGTTTTCGGGCTGTATAGACTGAGCGGCAGAAGCACATCAGAGGATTTTGCATTGATCTCTTTGCAGGGCCGCCTGTGGGCGGCTGCGATGGCAGCTGCCCACCAGCACGCCGTGGCTGCTCGCCTGGCCGAAGGTGTCAGGAGCGCGCTGTGGTGCTCAGGGGATTGAATGTCATCTCTAAGGCAGCGTGTAACTTCAGTTCGTCCTTCCTCAGAAGTCAGGTGAAAGGGGAGGAAGGCCCTACAGCCCCAAAGGTCACCAGCTGTAGGTGAAGTTCAGTAGTCTCCTAAAGCTCACCAAGTCCTGCGTCTTCTGGAGCTCAAGGGAAGGAAACAGCTCAGGCATCTGCTTCCTCAATTCAATAACCAACAGACGACCCTCAACTGGATTTTGCCATAACAAGCATCTATATAACACTTTTTTAAAAAAACTGGCTTTTTTACTAGCTGATATAAAACATCAATAGTCTTACATAACCATTAAGATGTAATACACAATATGATTAAAATCCCATATGTTTGCTCAGAATCACTCAGCTGTATGCAAAGTCACCGGTGCGAGGCTAGAGAGGACAGTGACTCCCTCCCTGTGCATGCAGAATGGCAGAGCAGACTCTTGGTGAATGAAGAAATGTGCAGAGAATTTAATTCTAAAAGCTTTTTATGCAAAAACCTTCCAAGAAGTGTTAGAAACCACTACAGCTGTAAGTGAGCTTGTGACGGGTAGAAGGTAGGATTAAACTGAGAGGATGGGAATAAAGGAAAGGGTTTCCTTCCTGTGCAAGGGTACACCCTTGGTATGGCAAGAGCCCTGTGCCAGTACCTGGGGTGCTGCTGGTCCTTGTCTGCTACAGTCACAGCAGTGCCCCTGTGGTAGGAGCCTGCTCCAAAGCTGTGGCACACAGGCAGTTTTACAGTGAGAGTAAGGCATTTCCTGCCGGCTCTCCGCTGAACTTGTGGAAATTGGGATTGAAGCTGGGGGTGGGGGATGCCTGATGACAGCAATAAAAATAAATTGCTATTGCAGGGGTAGGTGGCCCAGATCAGATAGCATTTCCTAGAGGGGTTGGAGACACGTCATCCAAGTTCATCCCGAACACAGATTAACCATTAATAGGGTTGCAGAGGGAAAATGGAGAAGACTAAGAGTTAAAGGGATGTTAGCTCCTTGGACTTTGGCACCGCTTGGTAGGGAAATGAACTGAAGAACCAATGCCAGAGATACGATGGGTGTGGATATTTCACTTATTTACTTAGTAGGTTACTGTGTTTTCTTTAGCCAATTATAAAGTCTTTCCTTGTTTTAATTGCAGACCAAATGTTTGCAAACAAGGATGGATACGCAGGAAGGCAGTCAGTTTCCCTACTTTTCTGTTTTCAAAACTGAACCCTTGTTTCTGCCAGCATCGCTTGACAGAAGTTGCAGATCAAGCCAGTTCTTTACAGTGTTCTTTTCAGCTCGAGTGAGGCTACAAGTAAAACCATGTAAGCTGCAGTTGAACACAAAACCCAGGAATTTTTTGTTCTCTCATTGTTTAATAGCCTGTCCAGAAATAAAAAAAGGCATCCGCATAACAACTGGTGATACACCCACCGGGCTGTAGTCAGCTGTCGTGCCACAGAAGCTGCGAGGAACAGGTAACACCAACAATGACTGGTGGCATTTTATTTGCTGGGAATTATCTATGTACCAGATGAGTAATTCTCACAGTACACCCATGAGATGGAAAAATATTTTCTCTGCCTTATAAGAAAGACTTTAGTCCAGAATTTTTAGAAAACCAACAAAATAATTTAGTGTAACATGTGGAAATTCCTTCTCTCTTGTACATTCTGTCACTAAGACACCATGTCCTAAAAATATACCCAAGTTGTGCAAACATACACCAGTATCTTTCATAATTATCGTGTGTTTGTTTCACTCTGTTCTAGTTTTAATAATATCACAATAATATTTTCATCTTATTGCTTAGCTTTACAAATGTTTACAGTACCTAAAACATAACTAATGATAAGAAGGAATTTATACCTTACAATAAATTAAACAAGCTGATAGCAGTAGAGGGAATAGTGTGGAATGAGGAGGATATGGTTGAAACAACGTAGTTTATATATTAGCAACATATATGTTGAGTGTTTCAATAGTTATTGTTGGTATAATAGAGTAAACAGACTCTTCTCTCCAGGGACAGGGGTTTGTTGTTTTTGGTGAAGTATTGTGGATATCTGGTTTTGGTGGGCAAACTGTTTCTAAAGTCTTCCCAGCAGGTGAATAATGCTTGTGAGGGGTAGATCTACTACATGCCTGGGGACAAGTACTCAAGAGTGGCATTTATGTGTTGACAAAACTTTGCATCCAGGCTTTTCTGTTCTCTAAAACTTCACTTTGTAGACACATTGTTTCTGCTGATACGGTGGTTCATCTCTCAAGCAAAATTTCGTAGAACTCCGCAAAAACAGTGCTGGCACCCAATTTAGGGGAGGTGTGTATAGACATGGGATGGTACTATTTGAAAAGGGGTTCTACAGCTGTTGCCTGAACTATAGTAATAACTTAGGTTATCGGAAGAGATTGCAGGTAGCTGCAGATGGAGCACGCAGTGGTTGCACTCTAGGAGGACACTGAAGACCAGCATGTGTGAATCGAGCAACACGTGTTCTGTAATGTGTTCCCCTGTAGTTTCACATAAATCTTGCTGCTGGGGCAGACTTAGTCCTAGCGAACAGAGAGATCTCGTCACTGAAACTGACGGCTATTGCAGAACTCAATTAGTCTCGGTACCTATAATAATGCATTTAGTAACACACTAACGTTTTTAAAGACTTGTAAATCTACTATTCTTTCCCTGTCTTAACTGCCTTGCCAAGACCTATTTCTCCTGTGAGGTCTACAGACAAGTCCAACTGCAAGCACTAAATAGTACCTGGCAAAATTGATGCTGAATATTTACCTAATCCCAAAACAATGATCATAAATGTGTATATATATATACAGGCATTGTAAATACGGAATTATCTTTCTCTTCCCTCATGCTTCTTTTATTGGTCTTTGGAGGCTTATTTATAGTCTTAATGATTTTCTGTGAATGGCTGAACAGAATAATTTTACCTCAGAGAGAAATTGCATCATGCTGATCTCACGACACTGGATCTGTATTGGTCTCATCCCCCTGGTTTTAGTCTTCATTTAGAACTAATGAGAATGTGGCCACCACCAGCATACGATTTTCTGTGAAGAATGAAGCAGGTTTGACCCTGCTGAAGTGTCCAGGGGTGCTGTGCTCTGAACAGAAACAAGATAGCCCCTGTGATTAAAGAAGAGGAGAGGAAGTAATGGAATTACATTTATAACTGCGTGAAATTGCTATAATTTGAATCCTGCTTTTATGACGCAGAAAAGGAACTGACCAAAGTCACGTCTCATTCTGACCTCCAAATAGGACCCTGTGTTTGCACTCTGACAATGCTGTTTCATCTTTCAATATGTTGTTTTCTTCCTGTGAAAGCGGGGCCAAGTCTGCCAAAGCTCTTAGGGCTGCTGTAAACCTTAATTAATGTCAGTGTAGCAGTCTGAGATTCTTTTTTATTTTCCTTTCTTCGGTAACATAAATCCAAGACTGTTATTTTCTTTTCTCTCTTGTTTTTGTAGTCTGTAATGTCTGCAAATTTTCAAGCCTTCAGTCCCTTCATAGTCCGGTTCTTTCCTGTGGATTTCTCTGTCTATGCTGATGTTTTATTCCACTGTGTCCAGAATCTGTTACCTGTGTTATGCCGTCTTCAAAACTTGAACTCTCCTCAAGATAATTTACTCCCTTAAATGAAGATGTTTAATGACGTAGAACTCTTTGTCAGGTCAAGTGGCTTCTTAAATTGAAGAGTTCTGAGGAAGACCACATATTTACTTGTGAAACTGGATGGATGCAAATTTCCGCCACTGCCACACAAAGTGCAGCCAGATAATCCATTGGTTCAAAAGGAAAGTGGATGCATTTACATTATTTGGCTGATGCCTATAGAAAGCTAGTGTTGCTCAACTTACAACAGCAATTACTCAGCATGAGAGCTGCTTCTAAACCTACTCTCTTTGCAGTGGTTCATACTTTCTATTGATCATAATCAAGGCTTTCAATGTCCATTGCTCTAGAACCAGTACCTCCTCTGCTGGTGAATACTCAGTGCTATATTATGGACTTTTTTTTTACTAAAAGGGTGTACGTAGAGATTAATTCAGTGAGGATCTCATCGTGAAAGTGATTTTTTAAAAAGAGTTGCAACTGTCATATAAGTAACGTTGATGGAAGGGATAACTACTGAGGAAACTTGTGACTAAGAGATCTTTGATTGGGCGAGGAAACAGGATGAAGTGAGGAAAAATGGGATAGATGAGAGAGGGAGGGAACGCGATGACTAATTTGGAAATCGTATGGGAAGGAAGAGTGATTTAGAAAGGGGAAGTCAAGGGCAGGGAGTTTGGCAACAAAGAGCGAGGGAAGATTGTGAAGAGGGAGGGGGGAAAACACTTACTTGTAAAACCTAGCAAATTCTGTACTTAGATGAAAACAAGCCCAGAAAGAAGCCTAATTTGGAATGTGAACCCAGGGTGGATGGAGCTGGATTAACTTAATGTCAGAGAAGGGCTCAGAGTGCCCAGCTCATTACAAAGAGAGTGCAAGAGATCACACACTGATCTTGATTTCCCCAAGGTTGTGGAATTTTCAGATTAGAGGTCTGACCAGTTCAGTTGTTTTAAAGTACTGTTTTGGTTTATTTGAATTTAAATGAAAGAATATTAATATATTGAAAATAGTGGTGGCTCTATTTTATGTTACTTATTTTTAACTTAAGAATTGCAGAAATAGCATCAAAGGTTGAAAATACATATTTCATGGAGAGAATAGATATAGACAATGACAACAGATGCAATTCAGGCTGAAGTCTGTTTTAATCAGAGACAGGACACAATGTAAAGAGACACTTTCATCATGGTCTGCTGATTGAAATCACAATATTGTGGCTTATCAACAATTGGCACTTTGAGTTTGCTTGCTAAATTTTATTTGGAAGGAGAGGCAGCAAGCCCCACCTCTCCCTTCATCCCTTCATGGATTAAATTTGCAGTCATCACATTTTAAGTAAGTGATGGCAGTGGTGCAGGTAACAATGACTAGAAACCAGCACTTCTATTGTTTGCCAGTACTACATTTTGCAGATTGATTCCTTCTGCAGTGAAAACTAACAGAAAAAAACAAAGCGCTCTGTAAAATTTGAGACACTTGTGGAAAACATTTGTTGTAAGTAAAGACCTCTTGCCACTCAGCAGGTAACTTCAGGTCACCTCCCAAAGAGAAGAAAATCTTGGAATCGTGGAACCATAGAATGGTTGGGGTGGAAGGGACCTGAAAGATCATCCAGTTCCAACACCTCTGCCATGGGCAGGGACACCTTCCACCACATTGCTCAAAGCCCCATCCAATCTGATCTTGAGCACTTCCAGAAATGAGGCATCCACAGCTCTGGGCAATGTATGCCAATGCCTCACCACTCTCATAGTGAAGAATTTCTTCCTAACATCTAATCTAAGCAGTTTAAAATGTTGTGTTGTGTTCAGTAATGATCCCACTCAAGCCAATGCCAAAAAAAGCCTCCTTGATCTCAGTAAGAGCATAAGTGAACTCATAATTCCTTCTGAAACAAACAAAAGTGTTTGGACTCAGTTTTATGAAAAATAAGAGTGGTTTATATCTTTGCACGATGTCAACCATTTTTCTTTGTAAACTGTCACTGCACAAATTAAGAGATTTAATTACATGGAAAGGTTAGAAGTGTGATTACAAGTGGTTTTTGAGGTAGAGAAAGACAAACATTTGACCTAGTTTAATCAAAAAGTGTGAACATAACACTGGCTCGGATCCTTGTGTGTGGATAGCCCTGGGAATAGTTGTACTTGTGGGAGGAGGTGCTGGCCAGTGGTACAGCTTCATTTTGTTGATAGTGCTCCCTCGGTGAATGGAACCTCCCTGAGAGCGGTGAGAGCAGATCTCCTGGCAGGAGTGCTCCCTACCTGCATCCGTGCAGAAGGGCAAGGTTAGCAATGGATCACTTTGCCACTGCTTCAAGTAACCCAGCTCACCTCGGCTGAAATAAGCTGGGCCTTGCTTAGACCTCCCTAGACATCAAAAGGAGGGGCAGTCTCCAGCATAGCACCAGAGTTTGTGTCATGGACAATAACCTCTCCCAGTGGGGCGTGCACAGATCAGGAAAAGTACATTGCTCTACAGCCACAGTCATTCAGGGGACAAGTTTATGTGACAGTGAATTTTTCTTAAGGCAGGAATGTTGCTGTGGATTAATTCAATCAATCAATCAATCAAAGTGAAGACAAGGACTAAAAGTACTAATTAAAAGTATTTCCAATCAGAGTAAGTTTTAGCAACTTGTAACTTAAAAGTAATTTGGCTGATTTTCCTCAGCTTTTGCAAAAGTGACTAAAATAGACCTGGCAAGCTTCAGACTCAAGCAGCTTTCCAAGCCAAAGTTATGATGAAGGGATGGAAACAGGGTGCTGTAACAGAAGCTAGCTTCAGCCTTAACCACTGAGATGTTGCTGCCTCCCCTTAACATCCCAAACCATGCCAAAACACACTGTAGGTGAATTAAAACCGTTAAATGAAATGGAATGTTTCTAAAACTTCAGTCAAGTAATGTCATAGAAACATTAATCATAATATAGCTATATCTCAAAACCTTTTCTTCCCCAGTTTGCTCAGAACACCAGCAATTTCCATGTGTGGTGCATCACGAAGAAGCAAGGTCCAGCTACATTCATCACCTGGAGTCCAGCATTTGCTGCCATCACCTTCTTGGCTTCCTTCTGAAGCATAGGATTTCATTTTGGAGGCCATGAAAACTGGGTTTCCAATTTTCCGATGGAAATTGTTAATGAAAAAAGATTTTTGAAGATACTATAAAGATTTGTATTTTTACAATGAAGAGTGATAGCCATAGTTGCGTGTTCTTAAAAAAAGACATCGGCAGTTACCAGCTGTTCTTTTGGCTTTTTCAGCAAAGTGAGGATATTCTTCCTTGACTGAAAAATGAGAGAAGTGGCAAGTGGATGTATAGTTAGCTTCCAGCTATGGCTAGAACAGCTCTACGCAGCAGCAATCCTACAGTAACTAATCTCACTGTTGTCTGCTGCAGGAGGAGAAAATGAGCTGGGCCGTGGTCTCTGAACCTCATCCTACCTCTGGTCAGGGACACTGACAGACCCGGGGTGCAGAGCCGCAGGATACTCAATTTATTTCTCCAGTTTGCTTCAAGGCCTTTCCTAAGACTTAATTCCCTTGCTCTGCAGTAAAAGTGATAATAATAAAAAGGTCTGTGATTCACAGTTGAAGCACTGTATCTTGCTTTAGTTAAGTACCTAAGTGCTCTGCTGAACTGGGGCCAAGGGTGGATTACTGAGAGATCTGGGCAGTCTTCCCATCTCCAGCCAGTTCACCAAGTAGTCTCAGGCTAATCATGGAGTTTTCTGGGGCTTAGTTTCCTGCACATGTTTATCATAGGGTATCTATTCTGACTGGTAAAGATAAGGAGATAATGAGGGAACATGAAAAAACTTCAGCACATGGAAGAGGAAAAGTGCTGTAGAGAAAGCAGGCTTGTGCATATTGGATATACATTACATGTTACATTCTCCTTATGACTTTTCTTTAGTTTCTGGACTCTATTTAGTATTCATGAAAAAACATCAGGCAGCTTATTAACAGAGAGCCCACTTCCACTTTAAATGCAATCACCCCAAGACAAGAGTATTCTGAATCTCACCGAAACCAGTGAAAGAAGATCCAGCACTGCATGCAACCAGCATTCCAGAGCAGCTCAAGCTGAGTTGCCTTCAAGCAGCCTCATTGTCCTGGCAGCACTGGCCTGCTGTAGGATGTGCATCCAGCAGATTTGGTTCAGGCTATTGCCTTCATGCCATACAGCAGCCTGAAAAATTAACTCAGCCCTCTGTGCAATGGCTTATTAAAAGGGAAATGGAAAAACATCTTTGTCAGTCGGTGCCTGACCTGCACTGGGAGAGTTTCTTCTGATCAGATATGGAGCTTTTAAGGCTGTTTTGCATTTCTCTGATTCCTACCTGGCAGAAAATGGCTAAAGAAAGGACAAGAGTGTCACTGTGGAGAGCTTTTTATTGATATGAGAGAGGCCTGGTTACCACATAATAGTTTTCAAGAACAGACTTTCCTTTTAACACTTTTTCTACTTGGAAATTTATATTACATTTTGCAAACTTAGAGCAAAATAGCTTAGTGTATTGAATTGCAAGAGAACTATTCTGAGTACATATGTTTACTGTATCTTTTGATACAGAGGAAATTAGCATGAAAAAATCTTTACTAAGAATGGGTTGTGCCAGAATATTAGTTTTGTAGCATAACAAACAGACAGGAAAATATAAGCATGCTAATCCATCCATCCTGTGCAAGGTAAGATCTGAGGTAAGGTACTCTCCATTAACAACTGCTACCTGATGTTATAAACACAGTTGTGGAGATTTTAGTACCACATTACAGCATCAAGTGTGAAACCAAAAAACACCAATGCTACTTTTTGTGGATTTTGACCTACAGTTCTGAAAGAGATTAAGCTCTTTTTTCTTTATAATAAGCGGCCATATTTTGTTTATCCATAGATAAAGCAGCACTGTAGCATACTTCTGTTTCTGTGACCTCCTCAAAACCTTTTTGCAGGCATTTCCTGATTCCTGAGTTCTGCAGATTTAGAACTGAAAAAGAAGAGCATTGAGTATCAGCAATATTTCCTTTTTCTGTTAAACACTCACGGGTCAGTCCAGGAGGAGTTAGCACAGACCAAAATAACTATTTTTGCTCGGATCCCCTTTCTGCAAAGACAGAATTCCCAAATTCCAATCTCCACCCCAATTTTGACTCACTTTCTGTGCATATAAGGTGTGAGGTGGCTGGGGCCAACAGGCAGACAAAGGATACCCATGGGGGATGAACTGTTTTCAACTCCCCCTGCATGACTGTGGATTTAAACGCTAATTGTTTTATGTCTTTTGTGTAAGTGAAGGGGAAAATCTGGTCAACCCATACAAGAAATGGAAATACGGTCGATGGGGAGGAGCTTTGGAAAGGATGTTTGTGGAAAGGGGGTTGTAACTGGGACATATCCCTTGTGAGTAGCTTTCAAGGTCCACCCTCTCATCTTTACTGGGAATGCACAGAAGAGCAAGCAACACAAGCCCATTCTGGTGATTTCCAACCACAGAAGAGGTCTCCTGAGCTGTTTGCCAGTTGATATGGCAGCCCATCTTTACCTTATTCAAGGCTGCAGGTGAGGAATTGGATAAGTAAAAACTGGTCCTTGTCATCTCCTCCAGGGTATGATGTCTGGGAAAATCTTAATCCTAGCAGACAGCAAATCCAGGGTTTGCCAGTCCTTAACTGAAAACAATCTGTTTAGAGAAGACTTAATTCAAGGGGAAATACTATGACAGAAAGAGCAAATCAAGAAGTTATGTATGATATCAAAGACATAACTCAGCTGCAGGAAAAATCCAGAACACTACAAATGTAGGCAGTGCCCACTAAATGCATTGTTCAGCTAGGATGAAGGTTGGTCCTGGAGCTAATGAAAAAGGATATGATTCATCCCCTGCAGAAACAACACTAACATTTTTCATCAAATGATAAAAAACTTTAATGCGTGCATTACATCAAAGTGGACACTCCATCAAGAGCATAAAGTCTGTTGCTTAGAGAGAGAGAATACATAGTGTGTAATTAGAATATCACTGAAGACTACAGCATGTGTGTTTAGGTATGTCAGCTGTCCAGCTGCACTTAAGTATCTTTCAGCATATCCATTACATTTGCATACGACATATGTAAATTAATATGTCCTTAACTCATACCTATTTCTGTATGCATAGATGCAGTATGCATGTATATATACATGTATGCATACATAGGTATGATATAAGCACATATTCATTCAGAGCATTTTAATATAGTTAAAAAACACTGTGCCAAAAATGTACACCATCTGTTTTCAATCAAAATAGCCTATTTCAGAGGAAGGGAGTGTTGTCTGGTGATCAGAGCGGGGGAACTACAGAGTCAGGACTCACGGATTCCATTCCCGAATCTGCCAGGACTTGGCTGCACGGTTTTGACAAGATCTGTGTCCTATGTACCCTGGTTTCCCCATTTGCAAAATGGAGCAGTATCTACTCCTAGAATGTTGCAGTGGAAAACATAATTATTATACACTTGGAAAAATACAGAAGTTCTTGTTATATCATCATGGTACGTTTGAAGAGTGGAATTTAATTGAAAAATACAGTACAGAATTTGTTTTAGAAGACATACATGGCAGCTGTGTGTATAATTACAGCTATTTGTACACACTTAGTTTGCCTGATTTTTGAATGATAGTACCTGTAATAAAATTAATGGGGGAAAAATGGTGCTCAACACTTTATGAACCCAGCCAGTCCTGTAAAAGTTTTCACACTCTATTGAACAGGGTTTCCACGGTGACAGCCGTACACCAGTGAGTGAAATATGTGCTGTACCTAATTTTCATCCTGAAATAGGAAAATACAAATGGGTATTGGGATTTTCTGGCAGTTTCCATGCAGAGAAAGCCTAGCTCCACTGAAGACAATTACAATACTCCTATTAACATAATTAGGACAAGATTTCACCCCATCCGCTTCCTTAGCTTCAGTGCATCCCTTCACTGCATTGGGAATACAGCAGGGATTGCTCAGCCCTTCCCACAGTGCTTCCTCTTGGGCATGTTGGCACTGTGGCACAGAATATTGTCCTTCCTGTGCTCAGTGGGCGGCGCAGGCTTGGCCCCACCTGGCTTTGGTGGGAGTGTGCCAGGTGTCACAGCGGGCAGAACGCTGAGGGTGCTCCATGCTCCTGTTCTCCCACCATCCCCACCTGTCTGCTCCCACACTCCTTTGCTTCCCCCATAGTGTGCACATCTGGGGGGTGTTAAGGCTGTGCCTTGCCTCTGGAGAGAGAGATCAGAGGCACTTTCCATTGGGATGAGAAACACCATAGAGCAACTTGCACAAATGCAGCAGCTGTGTAGTGTTGGAGAGGAAAAGGAGCAGTGTTTGTATGTCAGGGTTTGCCTGTCTGCCAGTACCAAAGTGGCAGTGAGAGAAATCGTGTGTGCTGAACGCTGCTTATGTATGCTGCAAACCGAGGCATTCAAGTATGTGATAAGTATTTGATGTAAATATGAATGTATTTCAGCATCTGTGTCTTTGTCATGAAGAAAAATGGGCTGAGCTTGTTTGGTTTGGATTTTTTTGACAGCTGCTGTTCCCCAGGTTGCACTTCATATCTCAATGGTGTGCTGCTACTTAAGTGCAGCTTCAGAAGTACATTTAGGATCTTACCATGCACACATCTGTAATGAGCCAGTTGCTCATCCAAGTGAGCTGGTACAGTGACATAAATGATAAAGCAAGAAAAAGACAAGGCAACACGAATCTCACAGCTATTAAGTGGATTTACGGGTTTGTCACTTAAAGAAATACTTTTACCTAAATGAATGAGCACAACGTGCAACAAAAGGTTACATTGGAGACATGAAACAGTTGATTGAAACACCAGTTTTGAAGAATTGAATCTCCATGTCTGAGATCTTAAAAAGCTATCATCGTTCTGTCTCTGTATCTGTAAACATATCTGGTCTTTGGATCCTACCTACTATTTTTTAAAGAAGGGGTGTATTCATGTAGTGCCCAGGAAATGCTTTGTAAATCCAGCTTTCAAGCCTCTTTCAAGCCTATGGAGAATTTCCATCATATATATGAGAGTTTCTGTCATAGATAAGTGCCACCCTCATTTTCAGCTGCCTTTAGTCAGAGTGTTGAAGATAACAAACTTGCTAACCAGGATAAACTCTTCAGTTCTTGAACTTCTGTAAAATGAGATTCTTCTCTAAAGGAGGTACAATTACCAGCCAAATGAGACAGCAGCTTCTAATTTCAGACTACCAGTGACACAAAGAAGCAACCAGCGAGAATGGAGTAGGGAAGGAGGGTAGGGCCTGGTGGGAGAGGACCAAGGATCTAAACTGTGCCTTTGCTTTATGATAGTCTGTACCTGGAGGGGAGAGAGGGAGATAAACCTCTCATGTACAATAAATAAGAGCAGTTCATTCCATCAATTCATGCAGTAGGCTCATACAAATGCTCCAGAGGCTCTTCTTATGCACAGACTTGCATTTTGGGAAGAGAGAGGTTTTGCCCTTACGGCCCATTTGTTTTTCTGTCTCTCCACTGTGACTTCTAGCAGGGAGGCATGAAATAAGGGGGTATTGCCAAATGAGTATGAGCCAGTTCTGGGGCCAGGGCCAAGAGGCAGCGATAGGGAGCTGGTGAAGAGTGCTGCCTCTTGGCATGCCCCACGTGGAGGGCAGTGGATTCCTGGGTCTGACCTTGAGCAGTCAGGAAGAGAAGGAGGAGGCTGAGCCAGGCAGCCCAGCTCCCTGCAGAGGCCACAGCCCTGGTGCAGAGCAGGGCTTGCTGTAGGTTAACAGCCACTTCCACCGAACCAGGGCAAACAGAGTCTGGCACAGCCTGGCTTGGAAGGCCTGCTGGGCTGCCTTGTTTTTGAGGACACTTGTCTGACCCAAATAACAAGGATTTTGCACGTTGCCAAATGCACTGGACATGTCAACAAATGCATAAAAGTGTTTGGTTTACCACTAGACTGAAAAAATATTTAGAATCTGAAAGACAATAAACTGCAGATTTTTTTCCCCTGTCATCCCAAAGAGTATGATTTTTAAATTATGTATCACTTCCTAAACACAAAAATTGTTCCGCAGTCTGTTGGCAATGGTGTTCTCAGGAATTTATAACTGAAAAAAACTTTATTTTGTTTTAGTAATACCTTTTCACTATATTCAGGGATCATTCCCGTCAGTGCCAAAAAGAGCCTCATGACTTCAGCTCATGCAGACTTCTCCTCAGAGGAGGAAAAGTGACAAGAATAACTTACTTAAATTCTTTATTCACATAAGATAGATGCAGTTTGTCAATGAATTTTTTACTGTGGAATTCTGCAGGTGTTCCAAGCTGTAAGGCAGCATTACCAGCATGTGAATTGAGATGGATCACAGAATGGGAGATGCTCTTTAATGTTTTACATATAAATACTCCACACTGCCGTTGCCATTCTTGGGTGGGTGCTACACTGTGCAATGGTCTGACATAGCCAACAGCTGTTGTGTCATTGTTTGGAACATGAGGTCATCACAATGCACCACAATATTTTCTTCTCAGGGATTGAATTGAGCTAGTATACACTGATCTTGTTTTTCAGTTTCTGCTGCTGTCTGTGTCAAGCTCTTTCTCACACATGAAGTGCAAAAGCAGGCCTTGAGGTGAGCAATGCCTGGTGCTACAGCAAAAAGTAGCATATGTGATTTGAGTCTCGTGTTGGGATCAATATCCAGCTCCTGCTTTTGTTTTCTATCCATTCCTTAGTGTCTGGACTGTGGTGAAAAACATCTCAGGTGAGACAGAGGAGGACAGGGGCTTCTCTATGTCAGACATGAAGCTTCTGCTGATATTACAAAGAAAATGGAATAATCTGCAATGAGACTGCTGGTGCACTCCAAACCACAGCCCTCCTAGACTTCTTCTTCTTCCAAGTCTGATGGGGATCCAGATGCAAAGGAACGTTTCCAAAAAAACAGACCTTGGCTCTCAATGCTTCATGCTGCAGAGAATTATGCACTTTCTGAAATTTTTTCTTTGAGAACATTTGTTTTCCCGATGGTGTTACTTCATGGACTGTATTTACTTTTTCCATTTTGTTCATAGTTACCAGTGTGTCTATTTTCATAGTCATGCTCTAGAAACAGAAGTTCCTTTCCCTCTCTCCACTAATCCTTGTAACCCTCACCAAAGGCAGGGGCAGAAGCCAAAGCTTAACACCTAATTTGGATAATGATTCCTGCCCACCATGTCCCTCCTCCCACATCACTCTCCCCGTTATTACATTACTTATACAGAGTGAAGTGCTAACGGGTGCTTTCTGAATGCTTTGAAAAACACCGTCATGAAAGAAGCCAAGTAAGAAAACAGAACGTTTGGCGCCAGTAATGGAACACAAAACCTTTTACCTTCGCCCATGGGTTTGACTCTAACCCAGCTCAGTAACAGCCCAAGTTGTTAACATGTCAGGGTCATGTGGTAGCCTGAAATAGTTCAAGTTCTTAGTCCATGTCATCAGTTTGGGACACAGAACCCTGGGCTCCATGCATGGTCTCGAATATAATCCAGCTCTGTTCTTACTGTCAGGGTAACGTGGTTGGCTGGCTAGATACAATCCATGCTTTTAGCCCATTTTCCAGCAGAAAAGCTTCCCTATCAAAGAAATAGTCAGGGCAAGTAGCTGCCCCATCACGTTGGCCATCCACGTGGCAGGGAATGGTGAAGGGTCGGTGTGCTGTAAGAAGACAGTTCCATCTTTTAGAGGCACAGGAATTATGCTGTATGTGGCACCAGAAAGCATAGCAGCACCCCCGGAGTTATGAAGAGCACTTCCAGGAGATCCTGGCATTTGAAAACTATGTTCCTTAATGTTTTCTCTGTGGTAGATAATAGGAGGAATTTTTTAAAGACCCTTGTCTTCTCTAAAGAAGCTGACTTTCAGAGTCTGTATTAGAGTTGTTACCCAACAGGCTGCTGCCTCCATGTATGACTAATGCTGCTGTGCAGCACAAGTGTACCCTTTGGACAAGGCTGCTCTGGAGTGTCTTTGCATCTGGCTTGCTGGGAACTCCTGCAGAAATGTAGAGATTCAGATGTGTCTAAACACAGAGGATCACAGGGCAGAGCAGAGAGACAAGCCAAGTCCTCCACAGTTCTTTGGGCTCACCAAGGTATTCTGAGAACCCCTGGCCCAAGCAACACCAGTGCTGAGGATGCTCAAGGTCTCACAAAAAAAGGCTTCAAACCAATGTGAAGTACATCTCAAGCTTGGCTTTCAGAGTGTTAGAGTCACCTTATATTGTGCTTGCAGCAAGAACTATCTGTCAATAATAGACCTTTCTAGTCTGAGAATGTTCCAGTTGTATGTCAGCTTTACACAGCTTTTCTTTTTCATACTCATCTTCTCTGCCAACATAGCACAGGCCTTCCCCAAAGAGTTTTGTTGGAGAAAGAGTTCATACTAGCATTTTTGCCCCATTTGCAGCTACTTTACCATTGTATAGAGCCAGAGCCAAAGCAAGGGAAGGAAAGGTTAATATGACCTGCATTGTAGCAGCCATGGATGATGTCTTTCTCTTTCAAGGAAGCAGCTGCATAAAGATGTTCCTGAACGTCCTTCCTCCTGCATTAAGAGGCCTTGTCCCTTACAGACCAATTCTCAGTCTCCTGTAGATTCTATGGTATTCCCATGAAGTGTCTCTTTTCATGATGGGAGAGCCCTAGTAAAGTCTTTATTTTGACCAGCTTTGCCACAGCTTAGTCTCTGTGAATGCCCTGTCCAGTTTGGTTGAAATTGTCTGCTGGATTAAAAATGGACATCCAAGCAAGGTACCTGCTTTGATTTCCCTTATTCCCTTCACAGTAGACACTAAATCCAGGATGGGGCTATAGTATCTTTTTTCTTCAAAAGGACAGAACTTGGTTTCAGCTTTGTGCTCCATATAATGTATGTAGAGCAGCTCAGGAGCAACTCCAATTAAACTAAATGTTTCCTCTACATAATGATCCATTCACAACAGTAATTTATCAGTATTAACATTTAGAATTTATTTCCAGAACCGATGTTTTAAACTATGATTAATCTTCAACATGATTAAATAATTGCTTGTAACATTTTAACTGATTTTGCCAGGTGACAAGAAATTTGTGAATGTCCAATTCCCATCAGAGTTTCAAAAGGTACTCACTGTTTCTGCAAGTGCAAAACAATCTTAAATAATAAATGGAAAATGTCAACACTAACATCTATCAGCACAGAAATCGTCTTTAACAATGTCATTAGTTATGCCTTTAAACTTTTTCAGGAGATCTGGAAGCAGGGCTATTTGTCACATGTGGAGTCCACATTTGCAAGATCTCTCAATATTAGAACCCTAGAAAGTAGTTTCTCTGCTGTATTTGAGGTTATGGCTCTGAGAGTTCAATTGTCCTTTATTTTGCAAACTATTTGGACTCTTGTATGTTCCTTTCCATCTCTTCTTGTGCACTGCATCCCTGAGCAAGTCATTATTCAAGTCTCCTGAAGCAGGATGTTCATATGGGACTGATTTGGAAACCATATTGAGAGCATATTATCCTAAGTCTTTATCAGCTTTCATGGGCAAGAGCTTGAGACATTTTTCTGTACTAGTTCTTTGAAAGCACAAATCTTGCTAGTCCTGAATTCTGATTATCATTGGTGCAATTGTAGCCTTCAACTCTTAGGCTATCAGTGAAGTGAGATTTTCCTTCCACCCTCTTGAGCTTCGCAGAAGATAAAATCCCAGTCCTTTTTTATGTTAAGCCCTTGTGCTGTTGTGTTCTGCAGGACTGGGGGCAGAGGATCTAGGATTGTGGATCCTCCATGGTCACCTCTGACTTCACTGAGTCGACATAATCCACAGTGCCTGCTGCTCTGTCTTGGGCAGAACTTTGATCAGCACATTTGCAGAGATAGCTGAATTTTAGTTTGACATCTTGCTGGTCTCTGCTGGACTTTCAAAACAGGGTATGAGTCATAAACTATTCCCTCTAAGGTAAGCCTCACTGGTTTGGGAGCTATAAAAGAATCCTGTTATTTTTAAAGGACAGAATTTTTCGTTCATTCTCTCCTCCCCTGCAGACACTCTCTCTGTTTATTTTTCATTCTGTCCCAAACTTTCTTTGTTTATATCCCACATTTTGGAAATTTCTTTCTTCTCCTTCATCTAACTGCTCTTTTATTCCACACCATTTCTCTGGACAGGCGAGCAAGATCTGGAAAGAATCAGACATTTACACTGATAATGTTCCAGCCGGATTAGTAAATGTTTGGAAAAGACCTCATGCTTTGGGCACCAACTTCTCTCTGATTGGGGTAAAACACTTTAATGACTGGGGATATTGCTGGATAGAGGCTTTTTTCCTTTACGGTATCTGGTGCTAGTTATTATCAAAGACAGATTGTTGGACTATGTGGACTGACACTGGGCTACTCCAGTCTGGCAGTTCTCATCTCTGTATGAATGTGAATCCAGACACATTTCAGTCTAGGATGGGTGTTCTTTTTGATGCATACAGGATAAATAATGAGGTATACTCAGTAAAATTAATAGGCTGCAAGAAGGAACTGGTGATGTCTGTATGCATCCTGTATACATATCCTGTATACTTGCTGAACTGAATCCCCAGTTCCATTGGAAAAGAATGAGGCACAGAGCTTTCCACATATTTTAAAATATATGTAATCACAAGCAACAAAGACTTAGCAGAATGCTTCAGTCATCTGGGTTTAGACATAAGGCAGGGTTAAATTTAAAGCCCAGACAATACACTCGCAGCTAACTTTTTGACCTCATTCTATATGTGGGTTTTCTCCATTGCAGAATCCGTGCCATGAGGCTGAGAATGCCAATACACTTTTTAGATGGGGAGTCGATCCCTTAGGCACTTATCTAGCTGAACTGGAATAATTGCTTCCTTTCCTCTTGTATTGCTTCAAGGCATTCTTATATGTTGCATCTTAGCGTTTCTGTTGACCAGAGCAGGAAGCCATACAGCAAGTTGCAGGCAGATTTCAGGGACTAAGCTGATTAACTCTGGTAAAGCTCTAATGCAAATCCCATCCCATTTAATTCCTTAGCTCGCCTCCACACTGCATGGTATTCCCTCCACAGACACAGTCCTACATTACCAAGTGACACAACACCACCAGCAGCCTCACATAAATCTTGCAGAGCTTGGGGCTGCCAGTCACACTGCACAGTTTGAGGTGAAATTTCCTTCTTAGCACAAGGGCTAAACAAATGACGCGCAATGTTCAAGTAACTCAGAGCTTTGCAGAGCAAAAAGGGTTCATATTTTGAAAAAGGGTTGCAAAAGGGTGCAAAACTTACTGTGGGTGGTTTCTTGGTCTGCTGAAGTGTCCTAACTTATTGTATTGACTGGATAATGAATGAATGAGTGTTATAATATCAAATGTGTGTTTTTATTTATGTTTAGAGGTACACACCTATAGCTACAGAAGTGTGCTCCAATGTAAAAGCCAGTCTGATGATACTGGTCAGAATAAAATTGAACTGCTAGAAAAATAGAAATCATGGGATTTCTACTGTTTCCAGGGATGATACTCCTTTTCCTGCAAAGACCTTCTAAGATGGCAGTTAGCTGCTAAAGAAGTAAGGAGGAAAACATGACAGAAAAAAAAACCCCTCTGCTGACATCTCTACATCCACATCAATATAAATTAAATGAGAGTTTAGCTTCAAACTGTTAAAAGGTTGATAGACCCATGTTTAATAGAAAGACTGATGTTATAGTCTCATTTTGACAAGGTTCAGGTTAATATTAGCCAGCTGAATTCCACAGCCATTGGCACACCTCTGGGAGCTGCATATTCACAGACAGAGACAGTTTGACCTCATCCAATTTATATATTTGATCTAATGCACTGGAGACCATCTAAAAATAGAGTTCTAGAGGGGAAGACGGATAATGCTCCTGAGCCACAGACCAACAAAAGCAGCTCTCCTTCTTCCAGTCTCTTTTCTCTCTCTGTATGAAGCTTCAGCTCAAGCTTTCTTACAGTAAAAAAATTGCTTTTATCACAGATCCCCTCAGAATAGATAACTTCACTCTTAATAAGTCCAAAAGAAGATTTGTCAGCCCTTCATGAACAACCAGATGTTGGGAAAATGATGGTGTGTCATTTCCCTGAACAAACATTCTTGGCATTTATGCATTTCCTCCCATATCTCTTTAAAAAATGATTGTGTGTAAATTTAGTGCTGACAAAATTGAGGGCCTGGGAGAAAATGGATTACTCACTCATTTGGTAATTTTACTTGGTCAAGGCATGGAATTTTTGTTTTCTGGGAAATTTGACATTGAAATATTACTTTTCTTTCTGATTCAGAATATTTAAAGCAAAAGTATTACCATTAAGCAGAAAATCCAAGATGGCATTTAGACACCTCTTTATTTGAAAATTTCAAGGTGTAGTGTTTCTTTCATGATATTTTTAGTTTTCATTACATGTTGTGACCACTGATGGAAACTTGCTTTTAAGTCAAGTGCCTCTCCTATGTACTGGGCTAGGAAAGTTAAGATGGTTCATTCGGTACTAAAGAGCATCTGGCTTTTCAGTATTGAAAATGTGAGTTTTGGAAAAGGTGTTAAAATAGCATATTTCATTTATTCGCAATCATATGCAATCCTTCTATTATATGCTAACATGCCAGTGATAATGACTCTTTTATACTAACACAGCTATTGAAATGAAATAATTTTTAAACCCCTTATTTTTAATATGAAATGTTGAAAATGTCAAAACAAACCCACTTCCTTTTCAGCATTTCCTTAAAATTCCTAAGTGTAATCAATTGAACTTCCCATGTAACAAAATAGTGGCTCAGAAAATACTTTCACAATTAGAAAAAGTTGCTTGAAGTGTCTGTTTCAATAAAAAGGTCAGGTAGTTGTTATCCCTGTATTTCTAGAATTCTGTCCATGTCCAAACAAATGGTTTGAAGGTGGTTATGAAGGTTTATGTGTATTTGGTCTTTCCATTCATATCATTCCCACACAGTTATCTGCAAGATTACTTCTCTCAGTATTGGTATTTTATTGATAATTTCCACAGAGAGATGAAACGATTAATTTACATGGATGATGGACTTCAGTAAATGAAACCCCACTTGTCTCATTCTATTCCTCGTGTATAGAACAGGGATATTGAAACATTGCCTACGAAATGAAAAATATACCCGCGATTCAGCTATATTGCAAAATGATTGAACAAAGTAACTCCCTGGGAACCAATGTACCATTACCCTCTTTTGGAATGTCAGTCATTTTCCTCTCTGGGTTGTGAGCCTGATTTGAAGAGGGGACAGAGCAGCAAAACCTGCGCGGCTCTGCCGATTCAGTAATATACTGGCAGAACCATCAGTTGTGAAGAGAATTACTCTGTCTTCACTGAAGGAGGCATTACATAGTGGCAGAAAGGAAGCAGAGCCAAGAGAGCAACTGATAGGCATGGCTGTTTTTCATGTGTGGGGGAATTTCTCTACCATGTGATTTTGCACACTGCATAACTTAAAAAATTCGTATGTCAGAGAGAATCCCAGCCCAGTTCATTAATCCACAACTGCCTATATTATGTACTGTCATAGAAGAAAAGTAAAAGTTAATGGACCACATTTTGTCCTCTGTTGAAAGTCACTATACTGGGGTTTCCACTGGTAAAACCAAGGCTACTGTATCTTTGCCAGGGTTTAAAATGTTCTCATATATTTATGATATCGATTTGGATTTATTTTCATTTATGAAATTGATTTGAAAGAATACATTAGAGTAGAGCATTTATCCTTCCTCTGAAGCTGAATCAGCAATTCTGGTGTGCTGATTACATCTCAGAAATCCATTGTACCATCCCAACAGTGCCCTGCACTCGTGCAATGGACGTGCTTGATGTGGGTCAATGGTTGGCAGGGGAGCGTGGCCATCCAGGTGCTGTCCTGATGCCATGTGGCACATTTGGCAAGGTACTTACCACCTTTGGTGTACCATTTGTGCATCTTCGAAATAGGTTTTCTTGTCTTGCATAAGGGTATAATGATGTGTGGATGAGAGAGAATGTAACTAAACGAGCTGCCAGAAGTCTCTGTGCCTCCAATGCTGCACTTCACATCCTGAACTCAGCAGCTGAACTGAGTCCAGCCAAAAGCACTGCTGAAATACCACGTTCACATCGCTTTCTACTCTGCACTTAAAACATCTTTTTCCTCCATCCTCTTCCCATGCAGGCATTTCTTCCAGTGAGGTACCTGCCAGCAAACTCCCTTCATCAGTCTGTTGCCTGGTGACCTACAAGGATCCGTTTGTCCGCTGCAGTTTCCCAGCCACTTCCAGAGCGGCCCTTCCCGCACGTCTAAAGCGATGCTGCCCTCTCCTGTTCGCATTGACCCCAATAATCTGCTTCCAGGCAAAGGCTGCCCATGTCTTTGTGACCACCTCGAGCTAAAGCGTAGCCAGGGGAAAAGGTAAACAGTTTAACTGTATTTTTAGCAGTCTTTTGAGATCTGCATGGATAGGACACTGTTGAAATGTTCTCGGAAATTCTATTCCTTGCAAATTTTATTCCTGGAAAATTTTCCCTTCGAAACATTAATTCTCTCTCTCTTTTCCCATCTCCCTTTATATTATTTGTTTACAATTGATTTAATTTAAAAAAAAATCCATCTGCTGCTTACTAATCTCGTCTTTCCCCTGAGCGCTTTCTAAACACACTCCTCCACCAGAACCAGCTAAAAGAACATGGGTTCTAATTGCAACAAACAGTTCATTAAAAATCAGAGGAAACAGTCAAAGCCCAGTTCCACTATTTGGTCCCTGAGATAAGAGTTTAACACGATAATTGTGCTAGCTCAGACAGCTCCCCAGAAGATCCCATCAGGGAGCTAAACCCCTCTTCAGGGGAAAGGGCAAACATATGACAGCACTGAGGTCTAAAGAGACAAAATAACAATAATTTAGTTTTTCTATTGTTCTTGTTACCACCCCTCCCGCTCAATAACTTAAAATATTCACACAGCTCCTTTTAGGAACAATGCCTTTAACACTCATTCAAGCCATTATTGAATGCATGTAGAGTTTGCTCATTCTGAAATCAGATTTTCCAAACCATGAGCTGTGGGGGAAATTCAAAAGGACCACTGGAGGGTTAAGGGAAAAAAATCTTATTGTTAATGTAAGTGTTTAAATTATGATTGATTTAACATCAAAGGAAAACATAATTTTATTTCTATTGTTCTTTTTCGTAAGTTTTATGCTGACAGCATCTCATTTTTCCCAGGGTAAGGGCAATTGAGAAGTGGCTGTAAATACTGACTGCAAGCAGTTATACTAATCAACCTTTAAATGCTGGCTGCAACTCAGTCCCTCCACTAGCAGGGAGAGTTCTGTGTGCTCCTCCTGTAATTATGGCCAATTCTCTCTCCTCTGCCCTGGAGGAGCTGAACTGCTCCTGCCATGGAAAGGTAATTAGCTATTTCCTGCCTAGGGACAGTCAAATGGAGACGGATGAGCTCAAAAGCCTTAAACATGCTCAGCACCAAACACTGCTGTTCTACTCCTTGAATGTCCACAGCTCTGAGTGCTGCTGGATTAATCGTTCGCAGGGTCTGCTTGTCATTGCCCCTCTGGCACCAAGGGTTTCTAGGGATGGGTTCTCCAGTCAGGCTCCTCGTGGCCTCAGGTGGGGAACTCGGTGCTGCCAAGAGTGGAACATCTCTGCACGAGAGCTGGGGGGTGTCAGTTCACTGGGCTGAGAGTGTAAACGCTTGCAAACACTGGATTCATGTGTCTTGATACCTGTGCTCATGTCTCACCCTGGGAGCACAGACCTGTTTAAACAAGGGAGTTGGCTGTTGTCTCTCATTGAGCTCTTTTGAGGAACACAGTTGTCTATGTATTGTTCCACCCCAAAAGCTACTGGATTTTGTTCCTTTAAAACTAGCGTTTTGATAAAATATCTTCAGAATATCCGTTTCCTTTTCCTCTGTATGCACAAGTACCCCCAAAATCCCACACACTTCTGTCTGTTTAACAAAGAACTCAAATTTTCTTCCTGAGTTATGCACTTACACATCTTAAAATATCTTGCCAACTCATCTTTCATTCACCTGGAAGCCACATAACAAGGCAGACTGCCTCAAGTACTCACTGTCATCTGTCAGCTCTCAAGGTGTTCATCAGGCTCACAGCACCCACATCATTTGCAATCTTTATTCGAGGCACGCCTGCAGGTCCTGTGATGTGCTGCGATGGAAAACTTTTTGCTTACATCTGGAATCATTGTTCTTGACGTCTCAGATGGGGGTGAGGGGAAACCTTTATAAGGGGAAAAGGACAATGAAGCAAGATGCTAAGGCAGCTAGTTGGTCAATGAGTCACAGCTACTAAAAATTTGGCAGCAGCCACAAAGCAGCTAAATGTAACCAGCCCTAAAAGGCCCACAGGATGTCTCTTGCTCATTCACTCACACATGCAAACACAGAGAGTTTAGACAAGCAATTCCCTGCTCCTTATGCTCTTGAGATGAACTTGTAAGCAATTTGGGCATAGGGTTTGATTTCTACAGGAAGTATTTATTTTGCTTTCCTTAGCTGATTTTCTAAGCCCCATCACTCTGATGGAGGTTTCTGATGGTGTCTCAGGGTCTGACTTGCAGCCTGCTGAACCCAGTGTGAGTCTCTCCTTGATGTTCAGTGGAGAGACCACAGATCAAGCCCTTAGCAATCACTTTGGGCCACATGTCCTGATGACTAAGAAGGTAGATGCTGACAGCGTAGAACAATAGCAGAGGAGGCATAAAAGGGAACTGACAGCCTGTCTGGTGCTGTATGATGGCTGCTAATGTTTATCGTGGCCTCTTGGTTTATCATACAGTCACTGCTGACGTGGCAATGGCTTTGAAGAGAAGGTAAGAACCTGAACTCCCTAGAGAAAGAAGGCTAGAGAGACAACAGGGTGTTGAAAAGGAAGGGTCGGGAAGACCAAAGATGAGCAGTTGTGAAGGGAGGTGAAAAGGGATGTGAGGAAACTGCAAAGGAAAAAATTACTTGAAACAGAAACCAGGTTTTCACAGCCACTCCCATGGGTAAAATGCCAATAACAGCAACTAACAACAACAACAACAATATCTTTTAAAAAAAAGAGCATACAACATGACCCATAAGAAAAAAAAGACTTCTAAAAATTCTTGCAGTGGTACTATAATAATGATATATTATTGGTAGACAATTGGAACCAGAGAAAAAAATGTTTTTATGAGCCCCGGATCACCTACTCAAACTGGGAGGTGCCCACTTGTGCCAGCTGTGAATTTGGTCTCTGATTTTTGTAATATTTCAGATCCTTTGAAGGCTGTTTTAAAGAGGAAGTCCTTCAGTCCCCTTTCTGAAGAATAAGAAGGTAGAAGAATATAAGAATAAGAAGGTATAATCAAGGAATTATTTATTTCAAAACTGGATGAATAATAAACGATCACATTCAAGTGTTCTTTACTGTGAGCCTGAAAACTTTTTGTTCAAAATGTGTTACAGGTTGGATAACAGGTTTTAAAAGCATAAATCTATTCCAAAACCACTGTGAATGGTTTTCTGGGAAGGAAAGATTATATATTACACTTGGTTCCTCTCCAAGATTTGTATGTCTTACATGAATACTCCTCTGTCTCCTTCTGTGGTGACATATCTGAGATCAATTATGCCAACAGTAAAGTCTGGAATTTTTATAGTCCAGCTCTTTACGAGCATTTTCATAGAAGAACTTATGAAGGCTGAAGCATAGGAAAAGTCCAATAATCCTGGCCTGTTATCTTCATCATCTCCAGCCCTCTGTCTTTTCCCCTTTACCCTCTCCAAGTGAAAACACTGGCTCACATAATACACATACTGCATTGTGGTGATTTAAATGGCCATCTGTATGTTTATCTGAGACCTCTGTGAATGGGCAGCCTCATTAGTGCTTGTGTCATGGACGGATGGGCCAACACAAATTCTGTTTTTGTAAGATAAATTCTCCTCTCCTGGCTTTATCTCTTTTGTTCATTCCTTTTGCACTCTCTCATTTTTCTTTTCTTTTCTCTCTGGGAGTTTATTCTTGCTAGAACTCACTTTCTTTATTTCTGAGGTTGGATCCTGATGCCTTTCGTCTTCCCCTGCACATACTTAGGAGAAATCTATCAGAAAAGAAATGCATTTTCAACCTGATTATGGCTTTTCCTATAGGAGTGATATTACTGACATTAATGGGACCAATTGGAGAAAAAAGTGTTATTTAGGACAAGGGGGTACCTAGAGTAGTTCCTTAGTAATAACTTTTTAAGCCATGACTAGGGACCTGGAAGTTTTGAAGGCTGTCCTTAGGTTTATTTACTCTTTGCAATGATAAGAAGCAGTGAATCTGTATTATTTTACAATGATTAATATCTACTTTGTGTCATCTCCCAAAACAATGAAGGAAGGTTTATGAATTACAAGGAAAATGTGTTCACTGGATTGATCTGCTTACCTCTGGCTTTAGATTTTGAAAAACATGTTTATGGGGAGGATGCTGAATCTGTCATGCTTAGTTGCACTGAGTAGCACTTGACTGCTCAAATGCTCCTGCTGAGTGAACTAAGTATTTAATAAATTCCGAGGAGCAGGGTTGTGCTTCACTGGCTGGGAAATTGGGAAGTGGAGAGGCAATTGTATTAGTCAATATGAAGGGAGGTCACTGTCGGTGTTTTAAATCAAGGCTTAAAGAAAGCAAATGTTAATTCAGACAAGTGGTGGCTCAGCTGCAGGCGGGGTTTTGTCCCTGTAAGGAAATCCCAAGAACGATATGTTGGGTATCCAACATGATGTTGAATTTTCCATATGGTTTCTGCTGCATTTAGTTCACTGCCTATCCCCAATGCTATCTGCAACCTGAGTGCCCTGCTGGATCCTTTCTGGTTTATTCCTCAACATTAAGATCAGCTTCAATGGGAATTTTGAATGTGGGTGAGGACAGTAAAGAGATACATGAGTGATGGTTGAAAATCACCAAGAGTCAAACTATTACACTCTCCTAAGTACTTTTGGAAGCCATCTGCAGAGATTGAGATAACAAAATCCAGTTTTCTCTTTTATCAAAGAGCATGTTCAGGAAGGGTAAGGGCTAAGGAGGGATACATTTGCTTTCAACAATAAGTAATTATCTATGACTGAAATACACATGCAGCACATGTGGGAGGAGGAGCAAGTGTAACAGTCCTTCACTTGGTAAAAAATGCATCTGTAAAACTTAAAAAGGATTCCCCACACTCGCAGAAGGCATTGTACCCTACTGATAGCTTTTTACAACTGAACTTCAGTTCCAGTGTTCAGATTGCTTCAGCCCAGCTATGGGAAAATATAGCCTTGGTCCTACGAATAGGAAGGAATGTCTATTTTTTATCCTCATGTAATTGAAAACTGACTGAAAACAATTGGCAGGAATCTAAATATTCACATTTGGGCAGACACCAAACATGGGAAATTTCAGGCCAAGAGATTTTTTTGGGGAAGATTATGAGGAAGTGCATAAGAATAGGTCTTTTTTCTTTTTTCTTATTCTTTTGTTGTTGTCATTGTTTTCTTCTTTTTAATGGTGATGGTAAGTGTTCCATTAGAGGTGACTCAACCTATAAACTGTCCAACCATTTTTTCCTAGTGCTTGTTCTTCAAATCCTGCATTTATTACTTAGAATAAAAGTAACAGACAGTGTATCTTTAAATAGAAATTACATTCCTGTCAGCTTACCCAAAGCCCAAATATGGGACAGAGTGTCAGAGAAAAACAGTAACATGAGGGATTCAGGGACTTGACAAGGTTACAGACTCTGCTTCTGCCTGATAAACAACTTACACTGAGTTCTGCTTCCTGAACTTGTATCTCAGGACATAAAAGTAACGGGGAAGTAACCCCTTTCTTGAGCAACAGCAGAGAGAGAGATCTAATGTAGGGGGAAGTGTGGGGTATCTGGAAAGCATAGGGTAACAAGGTATTAATGTCCCATTTATTTTGGTTTGCTGCCACCTTGGGCTGAGGTTGATAAAGAGGCACATGGCTTCACTGGCAGAAGGGTTTGGCCATGTGCTGTAAACGATTATAAATATTACATGGTGTAGCTGAGGAGCCTACACTCCAAATGTAATCTAGTATGGCTCAAACACTGAAGAACCACTCCATAAAAATGGCACTTCTCTGTTCTGCACATCTGTTTCTTGCATGTATTTTAAGAGTCAGATCTGCTTAAATAACATTTAAATGAAGGTTTTACTGTGGGTTTTTTTTTAAGAAAAAAACTTTTGCAGAGCTCTGTAGAGCCAAGTCTACTTGGAAAGAGAGCTTGCTCTTCTTCAGCATGACTTTTAACTGCAAGATCATTGCTGCTCTCCTTTACTTCTGTGTGTGCCTGCAGTGAAGATGTGAGGTCAGGAGGAAATGCCTTGCACTAGTGCAGGACTGGAGAGAAGGACAAAAGTTGCATCTGGGATCCTGCAAGCTGATGTGAGTTGGTTTGGGCACAGTTTATTTCAGAGAATTCCCAAAGGAACTTCCTTCCTTACAAAAATCCTGCCATCTACTGCTGCTCAGCAGTGCTGGAGACCAGAGGCCAGCTACACCCTACACAGAACTGTCCCTCTGAGCACGTGCTGCTGGCTGGGAGAGCTGATGTTCCTCCAGTGCCACCCTTATGTTAACAGTACCCTCAGGAAAGCAGCAGCAGCCCAGCTTGTGCAATGCTGGGCTCCTCCTGCAGTGATAAAGGTTAAATTAAAAGCCTCCAAGGAAGTATATCCATGCACCAATGGAGTACCATCAGAACTCTATGCTGACCTTCTCCTTGTTAGCAATCCCAGCTGGGCCCACATCTCTTCTCCCTCACTCCTGGGGAATTCCTTCCTCATCTTCTTCATTCTTTGTTTCTCAGCCTCTGGGACTGGGATGCTTCCCGGCTAGCTCCATTCTTGTTGAGGGCAACCTTGGCTACTCCCACTGGTGGGAGATAGTCACACCCTTCAGAGTCCCGTAGCCAGAAAGCAGCTGCTCATTTGACTCCCAGTGACCTTCCTTTCCCTTCCCTCCCTGTGGCCTGTCTGTTTTTAGTGTGAGGCTCACACCACAACCAGCTTCCAGTGCACTGCTGCGATTTGAACTCAGGCAGCAGGAAAAAACTGACCGTCCCGCGCCTGGTGGCTCACTGTGCTGAGCCACCACATCAGCTGGAGTCTGGCTCCTTATTACATCCAGATGCACAAACAGTTTGCCTGCCAAGAGCACGCTTGGTGCTTCGTGAAACCCTATCGCTGAGACGGATTAGTGGCGGGACTGCCAGGAGCGGCTTTCGGGAAAGGCATCAGGAGAGAGGGAAGCCTCGGTACATGTGGTACATCCACCTCCTCAGATGGGCTTGCTTCTGGAAACTGTCTTTCTACTCCGAGGTAATTATAAGCACAGAAGGAGGAAAACAAAGGAAGGGAGGAAGGTATGCTAAGTGGCTCCAGGTTATAAATCCAAGCTCCAGAAATCTGTGCCCTTTCCATAGTCTCACATCCTGTACCCTGCATTTCTGTTCCTGGTGCTCTACTGTGCAACTCGTTTCACTCTGGCTCCACAGCTCTGGGCAGTTCCTTTTCTTTTAGAGCAGCACAAGTCTTCTCTCACAGTTCCTGTTTTATAGTCCACTGTGCCTCCCACCTGTGCATCTTTCTGTGCTTCTCACTTTGCTGAGGAGGGACTCATCCTCCCCAAACCTTCACACTTACTCTATCTGTTACTATACTGGTAGCTCAACTTAAAATTTAGAAAATGTTAATTAAATTTACAGTGTTAACCACCTGAAGAGAAGACTTAATTGCACTTGTCTGAGAAAAGCTGATCAGCATTTCGGCTTGAGGCTTAAAAGGCTTTGGGAGGGAATCAAAAGTTGTTTTCTGTTCTCTGCATAAAAGGCTGTCATTTGTACAAAGCTTTGCACACATGTAGCCCACATTGTGTGTGTTTCACTGTGAATGAGAATCTGTGAAACAGAACCATTATTTCTGAATTTGCTCGTGCATCTGTCGTGATTCAGTCACCAAAGTTGTTGGAAGCTCAGGCCTGGATCCCTGTTTTGCTTGTAAATGGATAATAGCAGAACTCAGAGTTCAGATATGAATGCGACCAGTTTTCAGAGTATTCAAAACGGGAATCTGAATTCTGCACACTAAAATGACTTCCATGATAGTTAAATCTAAGCTATCTAGGGACCATTATCTGTGCAAGAGCTTCCTTCTTCAGCAAAATAAGCTAATCCTTCTTACTCAAGGCAAAAGACCTGTAAAATCTATAGGCTGGGTTTTCTGTCTGGTTTCTGGCCACAAGGGGACAGACTGTAACTGTCACATAAAGACAACACTGTGTCCTTGGTGGATTAAGTACATCAAAGGTGGCCAGTGCCTCAGAGTTAACTATTTCTGAAAAGTCAAAAAAGAAGTATCCTAGGCAGTACAAATCAGATACAAAAATATATCTGCTGAATTAGCAGAGATCAGAGAAATAAAACACATATGTATTTCAGATGCAGCATAGGAAAAATGCCATAAATGTATAAATGTTTACAGTTAAAAAATATACTTGATGTTAGGAGATTGAAGCAATATGTGAAGTGGCATACAGTGCCTGCCAGAGGCTTTAGCCCCCTAAAACTACTAGGAGGAGAAGGCATGAAGACATGATAGATTAGGGATAAAAAAATGTGATTTGAAGACCTCTTGCCTCATGTTCATAGATTCAAGTCCATAGTGCACTAAATGGAAGCCAGGTACTGCTCTCTGAGCACTCAAACATTTTCTTTGTAACATCTTGTAGCACCATTGCTTGCAGCTCTGAGTCATGAGAGATGAGGGACCTGTGCCTCAGCACTGCAGGACCTGTCCCCATCACGCTGCCTGCCTGGGCACTCTGCAGGCAAAGAGCTTCATCCACCCTCAAGCACATCAGCCTAGGGCTCCATCTCCTTCATCACCCAAACTGGGCTGTTTTGACCTCTGAATGGTTAGTCTGTGCAGTCACAAGAAAACTCACTTATTGAGCTGGCTGGTTTCCTGGTGATTGAATTAATTTGGGTATTTCCTCATTCTTCCTTCTGAAGCTGATCACACAAAGATGATCTTCAGTGCTTCCTGCATCAGAAATACCACTATAGGCACTTTCTTCCATTTTCAGTGACCTTTTGTTTATATTTGTTTCATAAAGTACCAGACTCATTCACAGGGCTATTAATTAGCACTGAATTCAGTAATTTTGGATCATTTTTGATTATCATCCAAAGAGTGGAATGTGATCTGGTGCAGGAACTTGCTTTTATTTAGTCCTTTGGGAGGAAAAAATTGCTTAACCGGGAGAAGTCAGCAGTAAACTGAAGGGAATAAAAATTGACCTTTCTTGACAAACTGTCTGAGTTTTCATGGCTTTCTCATGTCTTCATGCTGTGAGTAATGTAAGGAATGCTGCAGGCAGAGTGTCTGCAAGCTCTGATATTAAAAATAAAAACTTTATTTAAGCCAGTTGCATTTTCCTCTGTCCACTTTTAGTTTGCTCATTCTCTCTCTGTCTCTTTTTTTTCTTTTTTTCTCATTACAAGAAAGCAAATTCTGGAGATTATTCCCACATGAAACACTTCCCCACATGGGTCTGTCAGGACTGCCAAGTCACTAACATAACATCCCACTGCTCCTAAGAGATCCATGGACAGTCACTGAGATGATTTTGTCAGGTTTCCCCAGTCTTATTAAAAAACACATTTTCATTTAACTTCTCAGAGAAGTTGTCAGACAGCTACAAAAGTCAGAAAAGCCCTTCCAGCTGTGGGCTTCCAAGCAGGGGTTCAGAGATGCAGCGAGGCAGGAGTCCAGAGCAAGGAATGAATTATTTATTAAGTTTACAATACCATTTATATATTCTAGTTCCATAAAGCAATTGAACAGTGTTCACACTTCTCCTAGGGTGATTGGTCAAAGTCTCAGACACCCACTTAGAAATGTTTTTTCCTAATATAATGTACACAAGGTCCAGAGATACCAGATATGAATGCTATTTACAAAAACCCTATCTATTGTTTACATAGCTTACACAGCAAAGGCAAAGTTAACACAGAATGCATGCAAGCAGCGAAAATTTCCCTGCTAACAGCATTTCAGCATCCACATCCAGCTGTGGACCGAAGGGGAATTTTTGAGCGTCTCCTGCCATCTTGTGGGATTGAGGAGAACATTCACTTTGTTTATCAATAATCTGAGACGTCAAAGTTTTCCTTGTGGCCCCCACTGACTAGCGAGCAAATGAGACACAGCCCATGGCAGTGCACCCTCTTCTGCAAGAACAGGTTTGGGGAAACCTGCTGGCCTTAATGAGACTGCCCCAAGCCTCTCCCAGTATCTCTGTGGGCAGGATGGCCACTTAGAGATTGGTTATCCAGTCATTAGTAGAGGAAAAGATCAAAGTATATGGGGTCTTCTCTTGCTGGTAGTTCATCTTGGGGGATGCCTATGGTGTCATCTGGGGAAAATCTGCACCAGTATCGCCTCCATATCCAGCAGAGTTGCCAGAGAGGTCGGGAAAGTGAGTGTGGGGTTGGAAACCAAGGACCCCTGCCTGCAACCCCAGCTCACCCCAGCTGTGGCTGTGTGGGTGGCCTTGGGCACAGCTCTGAGCACAGAGAAAGAAGCCAATAATTGCTGAGTGATAATCCTGTGTTTGTCTTGTCTCGAAACTTCCCACTGCAACGAGCAGCGGAGTCGCTCTGTGTAAATAAAGCGACTGGCAGTATGTGAACCGCACAGTCCTACAGAGCTGGTTGGTTGTGCAACAGCTAAAGCACAGCAAGGTTTGGATACCAGAGGCTGGCCCAGGTAAACGCTCCTATGTTTCAACAGTGGGAGGCTGCAAAAACACCACTGTGAGTTGCTGAGACTCCTGACTGAGTGGCAACTGTATCTTCGGTGTGAGTAATTTGTTTTCACACCCATGCTCGCCATCAGCCTGCTGGTCTCACTAGCTAGAGACAGCTGGAATAGACTGTGCCTTTGTGTACCTCTGGCTGCTTTGGTTGAGCTCTTCCGCAGGTTTTGGAATCACTTTGAGGTGATTGATTCTGCCACATGAAAAATGTTCCTTTCATATTTTCGGCTTGTTTTTAAATTTGCTGTGTTTGAAACCACGGTCAGGACGAATAGAGAGAGTGAGTCCTCACCAGGAAGAGGCTGTAATGGCTTTGGCAGATCAGGGGTCAGGACTTTATTCAAGTAGGTTTCATTGGTGGTCTCTGACAGTGGGGAGGTCATGAGGTCTTGCTTGTCATTCCAGGCTTTGGAGAGGAATATTCTGGTGGATGTAGATTTAGCCATTAGTTTTCCTGTCTATCAGGTTCCATCCCTGTGATTCTCAGATATAATTTCTTTACTCATTTAGTTCCTCTTTCTCTCTTCAACCTACATTCCTTCCTACCCTTTGTCATTTGCCACCTCTCCAATTCCCATTATTCTCCATGGACTTCAAGGAGTCTTTGCCACCTCCATCCTAGACTATGTTGCCCAGGCTCTTTTTCCTGGTTTACAGCCCAGACTTTATTTCCCATGTTCTCCATTCAGGTCTGGCTGTAGCATAAGATACATTCCTTCTCCATACTGACTATCAGCTGGAGGGACAGACAAACTGCCACCTTGCTTTCCCTTGCCCTTGCACCACTCAGGCCTGGAGATGCTGCAAACAGGGACGGTAGCACATGGAAAACACAGAAAACCTACTTCTGCCACATGGAGGCCTGGGCTGTGAGTTTGTGAGGATGGCAAATAAACATAGAGGACAGTAAAACAAAGGATCTGTGAGATTTAGGCATGAGCAGTTGCTCTATGGGGTCAAACAACCTCAGCACACAGAGGAGTTGTGTGAATGCACGATCAGGAGGAAATTCCAGCCATTAAACGGCTCTACTGAAGATGAACAGACTGCTGTCATTCGAAGGCTTTGTATTTTGTGCAAACATGGGCAGATTTGCTGGGGAACACCAAGTCCGGGTCAAATTTAGATTCTCTTCTTCATAGAAAATGCTTCTTTAGCTTGCCTCTAGTAAAAGTAAAACACAATTCCACCCCCCGCTTCGAAGAAAGCAACTATCAACACTGTAATTTTTTAACATCAGAGGCAACCCTTAGTCTTATTTTAGAAATGGATGGATAGTTTTGATTGAACATTTCAAAACATTGGGGTACTAAGGCTAATTATTTTTAACCTAGTATGGATATTTGCAGCCCAGCAGGTTTGGTTGACAAATGCACAAGCAACTGAGATTGTTGCTCTGCGCAGGTTTAAAAATAAGGAGTTCTGTTAACTTTGCTTATTATAAAAAATGTCTAGCTCTCTCAGAGCATGAATTCATTACCCTAGTGAAGTAACTGTGTAAATCCTTGCCACCTAATCTAGAGGAAATCTTTTATTGTCACCCAGGATTGCCAAATAGGAAGGCCTGCCTGTAGATTGCCTTACTTACAAGTAGGCTGTATTAGAGTGTGATATTATTATGAAGTTTAAGAAAAATACACTGAGGAACTCATGTCACAATTCCTGCAGTAGCCAGAGAAGCCTGTCCCCTGCTGGAGTATCTCTCACTGCAGAGAACCTGTGGCATATGTTGCCATGTTTTCACTCATGGAAGCTGACAGGAACTGGAAATAGTTCTGAGGCTGAGTGGTGCATATGCAGTTTCTTTCTCCGAGCCTGATGTAATTTTAATCCTCCCTTTTGTTGCATTGCACACTGCTTGATTATGCCATGACTTTGTGGCTTGGGACAGCACATATCTCTGGAATCAGCTTGGTGGCATCTGTCATTCTAACTACTTACCTGTCCTCTGCACACACACATATTGGGGAAGATGTAAGGGACACAGCTAATACTGAAAATAGTCCTAAAAGTTACGATGTTTTTGAATGCAGCGTGGAAGATACTTGAAGTAATGGAGAATCTAATCCCAAGGCCGCATGAGTTCTCTGAATTCAATTAGACTTTTATGACATAACTTGTTATATGTTGAGAAACTAAAAGGCATCCCAGGAAAAAAAAAATCACAGTATTTTAACAGATCAAGATAATTAATGGATCTAGATATATGCAGAATTCTTTCCTGTCACCTCATGATAAGCAGAGTCTTGTCTTTTTTTCTTTTAGGAGAAGCTGCAAATATGACATATTAAACTGTTGTAGCTTTGCAGAAGCATGAACAGAGGAAATTTGAGCCTGAAATATTTGCCTAAAATAATGAAGATTTATGACTTTGTTGATAGTATTGAATCTTTCAAGTATAGATGCTAAAAGGGTCAGTTATTTTTCTGGCAAGTCTTGAGAAAGATTGTGTTATAAACTTAATGACTTAATTTTCTTTATATGCCAGTAATGTCGGTGCTTTATGGACAATTTGACATCAAATGCATAGTTTAGAGACAAAGAGGCTTTGAACCAAAATGCACACTCTTAGAGAGAGTCCTGATTTTAACTGTTATTTATTAAAATAAATGTTGTCTCCCTTCCTTGGTTAGTTAGAAATTACCAAGGCTATCTCTGATATCAGTAAGAAATATATAAGGCTTGTTGAGAAAGAGAGATAAGAGACAGAAGGGAATTGAATCTGTCAAGGTCCCTCATATATTAATTAATATTCTGTATATGTATAAGGAAAATATTCAAAATAGTTCAGATGTGTCAAGGGAAATGTGTTTTGAGAACTTAACCTTGGTGCAAATACATTACCATTTTTTTTCTTTAATTTCTTCACCTTTTGAAAGTATTTGTTTCTGTATGTTTTTTTGTCGGGGTTTTTTTTTGTACATTACAAACACATTTGTTTGCAGTTTACATTAACCTGATTTGAACCTCAAGGTGGCTGCCTAGTGGCAAAACATCTCCTTGTCCCAGAGTATGGCTAAGCTATAAAATAGGTTACTGAGGCCTCGGTGTTAACAAACACCTTCTGTGTGAGTGCCTTGTGGGCTGGTGTCCTCAGCTCACTCAGAGATCAGAGAGAATCCCTGAATCTTAGGAGTTCCTCTGGAATTTTCATGAGTTGGATGTGTAGAAACTGCCCTCTACCTCAGAAGGGCCCATCCAGTGATGTTTGATAGCTAGGAAAAAACAAAAATATTATGGTTTTGTAAATAGGAATGTTTCTAATGCAGGAGGTTTTTAATAGCTACACGGAAGAAAATATAAGATATTTCATTGGACACAATCAAATATGTAGATTGCTTAACTTCTTGGTAGCATTTAGCACTGGAGTACAGCAACTAATAAAAACTGCACTATAAAGAGTGTTTAAAGGTTACCCCAAGGCTGGACAGGACACAGTAATTTTTCTTCCCGATTATACAGCTCATTCTGCTATTACTGCCTAATAAAGGAACTCTTACAGTTTCACAAGCAGTAGGTCTGGGAAGCTGTGACATCAGTTGCTTTACAGGCTTTTTGAGGAGACTTTTTTGTGTGGTGGCAGATGAGGTCACATCCATGATGCAGCACTATTGTTCTTACTACATCCAAACCCCAGTAAATCATGCCCTGGGTTTGAACAGGGCTGCAGCCTATAAAAGCAATTCAAAAACACCAGGTGGAGAACATGACAAGGCAAAACAAGGAAGACAGAGACACAAACCCTTATTAAAATGGACAACTATAATAACATAACAGCTCCTGGGGCTGTGACCTGTAGGCAGCATCTGCCAAATGTGGCATGGGCCAGGAATGAAAACTCAGAAAAGAAGGAACATTAAGGAGGATGAGGGCAGGATGCAATAAGCATCTCAGATGTACTGACTGGAGATGAGGGAATGAGGCCACTGGGGTTAACAAGTAGATGTAGACTCAGGTTTTGTTCTTCAGCTTGGCACAGGCCTCTTGAGTGACCTTGGGAAAATAATTTAATTTCTTATACCTCATTTTCACTCTCTTTTCCTGTCTTGCCTACTTAAATTTCAGGCATTTAGGGCTATGTCTATGTACTTACAGAACAAAGGAGCTTATGATGAATTTATTGGAACATATTGATGTGATATGAATAATGCATTGGAATGATGCACCATCTTAATGACAGTTTACAAAGATTCCCTTCTTTCTACAGGGAAGGTTAAATAACCTCTATGGCAGTGATGGCTCTTTGAATTGCTGTGGTTTGCCTAAAGCTGCTCGCCCAGTTTATGACAGGAGTGCAGTGTTTACCCAGCTTGCAGGGTCAGACCAGTGCTTGCCAAATTAACTGAGCTGTTTGGTTTGAAAGAGTAAATAATTCCCTGGAAGCATGTGTGTTTGAATGCAAGGCATAGCTCTGTGATTCTTCATATGGGAGAACAGAGAAATGATAAATTTCTGCCATAGGAAAAGCTTTTTCTTTGGCTAAGACTCCCATCAGGATTTAATGCCTCTTAGGGGCTTATGGGGCAGTTCAGGTTTAATGTCTGACCTTCCCTGCCTCCCAACACGTGCCATGACTGTCTTCACAAGTCTTGGCACAAACATTTATTTTCCCTGACCCTATGAGAAGGGAAAAAAGGGTCAGACATGTTTTTGCTGATCCTTTGACGTGGGGCTGTGGAGGAATGACAGGAACAGCAGACGAAGCAAGCACGTTCATGTGCTCCTAACTGAAAAACTGCTGGAATCAGAGCTGAGGCAAAGCATTCATATTTAAAATAAAAAGAAGACAGTAGACAATGATAGCGAGAGAGCAGGCTAAATAAGGCTTTTTATCTTCAGTGGTAGGCTGAGGGCCGTGCCACAGATGGGCTGCATTAGTAATAAACTGAGTAGTTAATAAATGCAGAGGAAAAGGAGGAGGAGCAGCAGCAGGGCTGGCTGGTGGTTTTTTCTCTACTGGTATGTCCCAGTTTTGGTGGGAAGAGCTGTGGCATCTCTGGATAGGGGGCTGCGTGTTACCTGAGCTGGGATGGCTCTGCGGGTGATCTGAGCAGCCCGGCAGCCCCTAAGGCTCCTTGGCTGGTGGAGTGCTGTGGCCACCACAGGTCCTGGGCACTTGCCAACAGCCTCCTGCTGGTGGTAGGCACAACAGCTGCGTGCTACCAGCAGGCTGGAGCCCTCTGCCTCCTCTGGGGAGGCTCGTGGTGTCTGTGTATGTGCTTGTCTTCTCCCATTTAAAAGCAAGCAAAATTCTCTAGTGTGTTTCAGATGGTGCCCCAGTGGGTCAGTGCCCACTCCTGCCCTGGGCTGGGCCCCGCTGTTGTAGGTGGAGGCCATTCCTAGCACTTTGGGCAGCCTTGCCCACCTGCAGGTGGGGCCAAGGTCTCTGGCTGCCCCTGCTGGGCACGGGGTGAGGATGGCAGCCCTGCAGGTGGGGTGTATGTCACCTGCAGCTCTGCAGCCCTCCATCAGCTCTGCACTGGAATGTTCTGGGAGCAGGGCTCCAGAGGGGCTGCTGGAGGCAGTGCTTGCTTGAAGAGCTAGCCCAGTGATTCCCACTGGCTTCCTCCCAGTGCGAGCTGCCTCCCTGCTGCAGGGATGAGGTGTGTCCATGGGCTCCTCCTCGGGAATCCTGCCAGCGTGGGCTCCTGCTAGTGCCGAGGAGCTGGCCCTGTCAGAGGGATCTGTGTGTTCCCCTGCATGCAACAGCCCTGTGTGTAAAGAGGCAGGTGCCTCATGGCCTGGCCTTTCAGAGGGAAGGGGCAGAGCAGTTTGAGGTGGTACATCCCCTCCCTGTGCTCAGGGTGCAGGTCCTGGGGTCTCTCTGTCTCGCTGGCAGCCTGCTTGCTGTGACCTTAGTATAAATGAGGTTCAAGTGCTTGAGTCTGCACAAAGGGATCTTAATATAAGTGAGGGAAGACTGATGTGTTCTGTAACTCTATGGCTGGATGGTGCCCTGGCTTAGCCTCAGCAAACAGTCCTGGGATGCTGCACTTGTGCCTTGACCCCCTGTAAGCAGGAACAAAGCCTTTTCCTCTGTGGCTGGTCATCCCTGGCCCTGGATGCTTGGAGTACCTGCTTGAGCACTGCCAGAAGTTTGGCAGCCCTGGCTTTGGTCAGAACTGATGGTCCCCTCCTGCCTGTTGGGCAGCTCTGGCAGCTACTGGTGAGTACAGGAAATTTGAAAGAACAGACCACATAGGTACTGAAGTAGGAGAGATTTGCTAATAGTTAATATTTGCTGTCTTCAAAAGGTACTCCTGGTTTCATCGAATTAATCTGCCTATGATGTAACTCTTTCTCTCATTCAGCATGTGCTTTTCACTGCTGTCAAAGGACAGTTAGCAACTAGGAGTCTCCTTTAGGAGCTAGAGTAAGAAAGTCTATTAATTTCCCTTTGAGAATGAGAGCAACTGCAGTTGTATTGTCTGAATCACAAAGCTTCCAGGAAAAGTGAAAGCCCCAGCCTGCAACCTCCAAAGATCATTAGTAAAGTTTTTCTTTATTTCTGTGGGAATAGAAGAGTATCTGGGGCAATTAGCAGTATTGTAAGGTAGCAGATTGCTCAGTGAGCACAGAGGAGCCCTGACAGCTGTGCTCCTTTGTAATAGCAGATGAACTTTTTTAACCTTTGCTTGCCAAGTTCAGCTGAGGAAAACCTGCCTGATCTATTGCCCAGATATAACTTCTGCGGATACTCTGCAAAGCTCATTAAAATATGAGTTAGTGACTTTAATGTTAATGTCATACTCCATCTGGCTACAGAAATACAGTTATAGGATATGCCTTTGTGATAGGCTGGTGTAAGTAACACAGTGCAGACTCATCTCCAAAATTCCAGATGTGTGTGAAGCGTTTAGGAAATGCAACTGTGAAGTTATAAAAATCTCCTACGCATAATTTCTTCAAACTACATCCCACTGATAGAGTAGTCCTGAAGGAAGTTAATTAGAAAGTCTTTTGGCAATCTGCTCAGTTTAATTCTGGTTCTACATCTGACCTACAGGTAGGTCAAAGTGTCTAGCTGCTATTACTAATTGTCTTCTAAAAATGCTGGCATGTCTGAGGAGCTGCATGTCATGAATACCTGCACCTTCACTACAGGTATTTTTACATATTATCTGATCAGATTTCACAGTTAGAGATGCAGCCGCACTTACCTGCCTGGAAAAGTAGGGAGAGAGCTGAGCTAACGTTGGGAAATAGGAGGAATGATCTTTCTTGATTGGTTTAATTAAAAAACAGAACAAACAAAACCACAGGTTTTCCCCTCCCCCCCCCAAAGGCCTTAAGCTCACAACTTTGTTAGCAATTCTGTGGTCTGACTTGCCTGAGCTTCTTAAACTGAAGGGGGAAGAGGTGCCTGAAACAGCAGAGTATCCAAGAACTACAGGACATTCCTAACATCTTTGATCTTAGATATAAGGCGCAAAAGTGCTACCTCAACAAGCTGGAAAGCAAACTTTTTAGGGTGAGTGGGCAGTGTAGTCTGTACACTCTACATATGCATTCTTTAGGATATCTAGCAGAAAGAATCTGAAAGAGGTGTGATCAGTGTAGAATAAATCCAAGGTATGATCTTGTTTTTCTGGTATAGTCTGAAACAATCCCTTGGCTCTACTGATGCAGCAACATGTGTGGTGGAAACCAGGCCTCCTGTACTAGCTGCACAAAGCAGTTTTTGTCAGGAAAAGTTTTCCATGGGTGTGATCTGCTGATTTCCACTGGCTAAAAAGCATTAGCACTGCCTCTGCAGTGGATATAGGTCAGATGTTCACTGCATCCATAGATGAGCATCAGAGAGAAGGCCTTGCCTTGGGCTTAGCTGAATTTCCTGGGGCAAGTAACTTGGAATTTAGGAGAGCTTGGGATTGGAAAGGAAATGCCAGGGTATTGCAAATAGTTGCCTTTGCAGAGAGCACAACCTGCATCATCAGCACGGATGGGTGACGGACTGCAGGGATGTGCTTTCCTGACATTTCCAGCAAGGCTGCGGGAGCCCAGTACCTTAGTGAAGAAAATCTGTAACGTGGCAATGATAGAGATGTGCTTGCACATGTTTTGGCATTGCCAAGTTAATGAAATGGGAAGCAAAGAGTAGAACAAAAAAGTTGTATAAATAGGTTTTGAAAGGTAGTCAAATTGTCTTTTTGACACAGGAGATTAAATGGCCCAAGAGAGAATTCAGGGAGTGTTTAGCCAGGGTAAATACACATGCTACTTCCCACAGCTTCCATCGGATGATAGATACTCACTTCAGAAATAGATAAGAACCAATTTTTCAGGGAGTGCCTGTCTCAAAAATAGATTAATATGTCCAGGAAATTGTAGGTGTGACACTTGAACTTGCAAGAAGGTGTGACTAGAAGGTTTGAAAAACTCTGCAACTCTGCAAGGTTGAATACTTCCTTCATGAAACAATCAAAGACTACATGATGTGAGAAGATATCCAATATTAGTTTCATTTTCTTTTGAAGGGCATTGTGTGGTTTTTACCTTTCCTTCATCACTGATGTGAGGAACACATATAATGCTTTCCAAAAAAGGAGAGCATATGCATATGTCCCCAGACATGGCTAAATTAAGTGTTGTAAGGAGTACAAAACTAGGTGATAATGCTTTTCCTAACAAGCTCTTCCCTGAAGGCATAAGGTAAGGCAACTGTGACACTGCTCTTTCATCAGAATGTGCTTTGTAGGCTCTCACTGCATTTGGACAAAATCTTGGCTTTTGGGAGCACTCTTAAAAAGCTCTAGTTTCAACATTTTCTATTCCTGCCATTTGCCAAGAGGATTAGTGACATGGGTGTGCCTGTCATGAATGATCCTTAAGCCAGTTGTGTGCTGTGGGAACAGTGAAATCCTTGGTGAATGTTCCAAAGCGCATGGGCTCCGCTCAGGTTATGCCGTGTCCCCCTAAGTGGGGAAGAGGCTGGAAAGGTGTTGCAAGCTGCAGCTGATAGATCATCTTGGTGTTTGCTACACAAGGCTGGATCAAGGTCATGATAATTCTTCACATACTCATCTCAAGACAACAGGTTCTGTGATTGCAAAGGGAAAGCATACACACATCTGTAAAAATGCCCTCCTCACAGTGACATTGGGCTTTGAGGTGTCACTCAGCTGGAGGCCACGGGAGTCACTTGCTGCCATTGTGGTGAAGAGCAAGCCAAAGCTGGTCAGGTAGTAATGAGCACTTCCATGTGACTTATTAAAGTGTAACATGGATTGTTTATTGCAGATGATGGATTGTAATCAAAAAAGATCTCATGATAGTGGACATCTCATGACATTATTAATGGAAGCGGTGAAAAAAGCAGAACTAGTTTAAATTGCTTCTGTTTACTGTGGTCTCACCAAGTGAGTAAACACAGCTTTGTAGGATATTTCATTATCTGAGCTGAATATAGAATTGACGCCCTTAGCTGTAAAATCATTGTTACTGGCTTGATGCCACTAGTAATTGTCTTCATTATGACTAAGGAATCAAGTGTCACCTGTAGGCTGTACTTCAGGCACAAATTCTCATGGTACTCAGTCCAGAATAAACACCAGTGTGTTATTGATTACATCATTACCAGGATTAGCAAACTTCAGGGTGTCAAACTTGTTATTGCCAGGGGGAGAATAAATTTTGAACCTAACTGTAGAGGCCCAGGTTGTATTAATTGTCCAACCTAGAACTACAAAGCTTTATGCAGAACTTCGGAGTGTTAAAATTTAATCAAAATCTTAGCTAGTATCTTGCTAATTGCATAATCTTGATGGTTTTTATCAGCATTAAATTGAATGAATAGGAGAAGTCCATCACTGGTATAAATCTAGAAGGAATAGGTATACATCTCTTTCCAGCAGCAGCAAATCTTTTCAGATTCTTAATTGGCATCAATCAATGAAGATCACTTTGGGTTGGACTGTTCCAACATGTTAAACATGTTCCCTGTTTAAAAGAAACTTCAAGGGCCAGAATTGCCAAAGACTGGAGAAATAAAGGGTAAGATTTAACTGCAGTAGAGCAGGTCTAACTTCAGGTGAGGGCTCTAGTTATCTTAGCTGAATTAGTAAAATACCAAAATTTAAAGAGAAACATTAGCAGCTTAATTAAGTACAAGATACTGATTTTTACAAATGCTTTCGTTTTCGCTTTATTCTATGTTTTGTCTTTGAACCAGAGGCAAGTTAGCACTGGCTCATCAAACTGTAGGAGAAATTTAATCAGCACCACTATTATGCAAATAATTTGGCAAGATAAAATGACAAATAATACTCTACAAAGCTTGTGCAATCAATAGTCCTTGGAGCAATCTGCATAGCTCCTCGCTCCTTGGTGAAGGACACCAAGCTTTTGCAGTTTTTGATTGAATGGACTTTTAGTAGTCTAAAATTAAACCTTCAAAAGGAGTGTAAGCACATCTGGAAGTGATCCTTACCTGTGATGGGAGTGTTTGAACTGATACATGGGCTGGATTTGTTTGTGCAGGACAATTCTTCCTGGATGGCCGTGTTTATTTTGGGAGGGTGTTCATTGTGTCTTGAGCGCGTGTGGCGTAGGAAGGGACTGGGGGCTTGCTTTTCCCTGAGTTTGTGCATGCCAGGTGCTCCTCAGAGGAGGGCTGGGAAGTTAACAGCTATGTTCTGCTCTAAAAATGCCACAGCAAGTGGACATACTGATATGTGGCAAGGTAGAGCTGTAACCAAAAATACTAGATGATCTTGGGTAACACCTGGACAAGGTAATTATTGGGAAAGAGGAGGAATTTGCAGGCAAAAGGAGAGTGAAAAACTCTAGCTATAACCAGCGATTTCTCCTGTGGTCTGTTGCTGGATCAGCTGAGAGAGTCTGGTGGAAAACTCTTCTTCCCTGCCCACCATGCCCCAGAAGCAGGTGGGAACATTCTTAATTTTGCTCTGAAGTATTGCATTTGCTGTTTTCTAATAATTTAAGAAGGAACCTGGATTTTTCTTGTAAGAATCCAGAGGAAATGAAAATCAAGATCAAGGCCATCATTACTGGGTGAAAAGCTGTAATACCAATTCCAGCAAATTATTTTGAAGCAATAGAATTAGTTGGATGGTTTAGTCACTTAAGGGAAGCTTGGCCAAGACATTGTAGAAATGAGTTTGTGAATTTATTCTCTTTTTTTCCCCGTTCAACTGCTGATTCACTATATGATCTAAGCATTTCTTTTAGTGTCTCAGCTTCTTCTGCGTGTAGAACTCCACATACCCATATTACAAGGTGTTGTGCCAATGCTTATTTATGTTCATTAGATTACTTTAGCTCTTTGTAACATAGAAACATGAAGCTATTACACAGAAAAATACGTGGCCCAGCACTAGTGATGTGCAAAAATGAATGAATATATTTGTTAATGTTTGTAAAGCATTGATCCAGTCAAATCAACCTTTAACTTTGGATAAAGTAGACTTAAAGGCTCTTCTCAAATCATTAATATGTACACTGAAGATTTAAAATTTCAGGTTTGAATTATAACTTTAATAATTTACTTTGGAAGCCTAATTGGAAAGGTATGGGATACATAGGGCCAACTTCATCATTCTCTTGGAGATGTATACCCTACAAAGACCCAACTGAAAGCAGCGATTGGTGGTTTGAAGAAAAGGGTGTCTGTATGTGGAGTTTTAGGATTTTTTTTTTCAGGAAGCCGTTCAGTTGACCAAAACTACCCTTGGTAATGCTCTGATGGTTCCTCTGTGATGATCTCATTCTACAGCTGTGTACAGGTGTAGCTTTGAAGTCTCTGCTGTAGTTGACTTATGTGTGTCAGCTACATCTGGAGTGTAACACTATGAATAGATGCACAGAAACCTTTTCGTTCTTGGTAATTCTGCAATTCTTTTTGGCAACTTTTATGCCCTATTATTTTTCCTTGCAATGTTTTCTTTGGCAAAATGTCAATATGGAGTTTTAGGATCTGTAATCTGTAAGGTATAACTTTTGGCCTGTACCTGATAGGTAAATTGGGTTCCAGAAAGGTGGCTTTAAGTTTACTGTTCATATCCTATTAATTTCAAATCCACACTAGGAGGATATAAAAGGATTATGCTTGAATGGGATGTCTCCTTTGGTTTGCCAATTTATAAACAGTTCCTAGGTAATTATGAATACTTGTACAAACTTTCCAGAATGACACATTTGACAGTATACCATTGAGTCGTTTGAGGCATACTATTATATAAGTAAGTCAGAGCAGAAGTCTTATTTGCTTTGTTTCTGGTATACTCTTTGAAGTATTGGTCTGTGATGTGTAGGATCCCACGTCTGACTTTACGATTCCTGCTGTGTCTGTTTCCCAGATATGTTTTGTCACTGTGGGATTGCATAATTTGCTTTGAAAGAGGAACGTGCTGTTTCCAAACGCTGATTTCTCTTTGCATCTCCAGTTAAACTTTGTGGCATCTTTCACTCTGTTCCAGTGGATGTTGAGGTAACACTCCAGCCTCCTGCTTTCCAGCAGACAGGTAGCCAGCATGGTTCATTGAGACTGAATCTCTTCATCAGTATTGGACTTGAGCCGTGCTGGCAATCCACAAACCTCACACACAGTCCTTGCAGTGGTGGTTGTGGAGGGTTGGAGGTTCTGCCTTGCTCCTCCACAGCATGGGACCCCTGTTTGGAGGAGAGGGAAATAGGTGTGGCAGAATAAGTGATGGCCAGCTAGAGACACACAGGAGGGAGGTGTCCAAGCATTTTATCAAGAAGAGATCCCTGTGCCCGCTGGATTCCCACTGTGCTGGTTTAACTGAAGCATTTTGTGGTGTGGGCTGGGACAGAAAGGGAAGCTGTAACTGCCAAAGGTGTCCGTTATTACAAGAAATTGTCTGGGGCTAGACAAATCACAGCTAGCTCTAAGTTTCTCTTCTCTAATTGTATGCATATTAGAAAAGTTACAGAGGCTGGGCAAAACAGGGATGAGTTTTGGGGTTACCTGTCTAGCAGAGCAGTGACCTCAGGTATGGAGTTCCTGTAACTAAATCTGTATAAAAAGCAAGAAGCTCATTTAGGCTGCTGTTTTATGCCTGAAAAGCTTGTTGTCATCAAGCTGCTTTCTTTTAACAAATAGAAAAATACTAAACTATTTTGGACTGTAGAATTTTTTTCTTTAGACTACTACAAGGATCTAGGGTGGCAAGGAAACCAAAGTTAACCATTGTTTGGCAGAGACCATCTTCCTCAGGTGAGAGAGGACAGCAGATGCCTCTCAGTTTTCTACCTCTCTAGGGGGAACCAAGGCATGCTGTCTCTGCTGCTATTTCTGTTTCTGTCTTGGTCTCTGGAGTTCTCCACCTTGGTTTTGGTCCTGACTTGTTGGGAATGTAGTTCTGATACTTTTGTTAAAGGGTGTCAGATAAGAGGTACCAGCCAAGGTGAAACATGCCAGTTGCTACAGCTACTGTAGGTGGTGACTGAATTGCCAAAGTGGAGGTACATGGTTTCCACCAGCAGGGCACTCAGGCTGGAGGAAGCCAGCTGGCTTGATCCCGGAATGTGGGAACACAGCTGCAAGGAGAACCCACTTGTCCACACCAGAGGAGCCAGACACTGACCATCCCACTTGGCAGATGATGCTCTTTCCTGCAACTGACTCTCCTCTACACCGAGGTCAGAAATAAGAAGGGAGGTGCAGAGGAGCACTACATAGCCAAGGATGGAGGTCTGCTGCCTTCACCCTCAAGGAAGTCAAGAAGGGTAATGAATCCAGTCTTTGATTCAATGGACCAAGTCTAATGGGGCCTGGGGTGATACTTTGCCTGATGGACATACCTGTGGATTCTTCATCTTGATGAGCATGTTCTTGGCCAGTTTCCTGGGTTCCTAAGCTGCTTAGGAAATACTATAGGTCTCAGATATTAAGGTTGGAGTTGGTCAGGTAAATCCTTTAAGGTGAGCATAGAAGCCTAAGTGAGGAATGCTTAGTTGAGTCAGAGAAGCTGACTGGGGCTGTAACTTGTTTTGTTATGGGAAAAAGTACTGGCAACAGAAAGACTTTAACTGGAGTTAAAAGCACAGATACAAAGGAGGGCTTAAAATATTTTTCTGGATGCTGAAGACTAAGAACCCCAAGAGGAAAACAATGAACTAATCAGAGTACAGGCAGTGGAGAAAGGCTGAATAGGTAACATGATACAGGTTCACTTTGCACCAGTTGGAAGAAGCTGGTTATACTTGGAATGAGGAAGTTATTGGGACTAAAGTTACCAGCTGAGGAAAAAAGTGCAGAGAATCTGTCAAAATCCTATTTGTGTTAGGAACACTTCTTATTTCAAAGAATGTTTGATTTCCTTCATGGAAGAGGAACCAGCTGACAATAAAAGAATGGAAGTTAATTCTTGTGAATGTAGTCATGAAACATTTCCTGAGGAGAGCTCAGTGTCATAGGAGCAGGAGGAAGGCAAAACAGCAGAATCAGATGTCTGAATAAGATATTAAATGTAAGTATCTGGTTACTCAAGTACTTAGGTGTCTAAGTTTTTGCTGTTTAAACGTGCCGATCAAAGAGCTGCTTCTGCAGTCAATCTTTTTTTAAAACAGTGATGCTTTTTATATGTTCACAACAGACCTGAATACATGTATTTGCACCATGTTTCTAGGCTATCTGGGCAGATTTTGGCTGCTGTTACATTGCCTTAAGAATGCCCAGCAGTAATCAAAAGGGAAAGGAAATTTTTGTTAATTACGTGTGAATGGTGAGATTCACCAGCAAGAAACCAAGCCACAGCACCTTATTGAGCACAAGTTTTGACAAATAGAAGACATTGCTCTGTTTAACATTGAGAAACACAGCCCAGGAGAAGGAAATTAAGTGAGGAAAAGACATTCAAGCAATGTCAGGAAGACTGTATGAAGGGAGCAGCAAGCTAGCCTTGAGTCATTAAGCTGCAGAGCAGAAGTAGGCAACTGAATAGGGGACAAAGATAAGAGAAATATGTCATCATCTCTCCAGACAAACAACCTATATCAGAGGGGTCATCACCCTTCTGTTGGCAGCATGGTCAGAAGTTGAGGCAGCAGTGATCCACTGTGGAGGGTGATTCTGCAGTCTGGCATTGCTTCTGCATTCAGATGTGGGCTGAAGAGTCTGAAACACATGATGTGAGTCCTGAATCAATTTGGGTTTTCAGTGGAGATACACAGGATTTTGGGATAGCTATTGTATTGAGATCAATTCAAGAAATTTCTTCAGGGGAGTCACTGTCAAAACCTACTTAGGATTATTCTGTTTAGAAACTTCAAAGGAACTTTCGAAGTCACAGTTCTGTATGAATCAAAGATAAAGTGGATTCTGAGTAAAAGCTCAACTGAAGGTGGTTAAGAGTCATGGTCTTAAGGTAATTGTTATGGAGGAGATAGACTAAAAGCTGAAGGGGATGAAGAATGAAAAAAAGGAAACATTAAGATTCATCTATCCCAGCCTTTCCTTTCTTGCATCTGGAAGTTTTGTGGTGCTAGATGGGAAACTCAAAATACCTGGTCATAATCATAAATGAGATGTCTGTGTGAACACTGACCCTGCTTGGCTTAGTCTGTGGATGTATTTATACAGACAGTCTCCTCTTGAACTTGAGTACATTCAACTCAGTGTAGCGCCTGCCTTCAAGAGCACCGCAAAATCAGTTTGCCTCTTGTTGAACTGCTTGGTCCAGGCCGAATGCCATGCTACCTAAGAGAAGGCTTAAAATACAGAATATGGCATCAAGTAAGTGTCCTCTGACATCCCAGCGGAAAAAAAGCTCTAGACCTCTTTTAACATCGTAATTCACTTGATGCGTCTTCATCAGAGCATTGTCATCTTTTCAGAGAATGTTGTCTGCCTGCGCCCTTCCAACAATGGGGTTTGCCCTGTTAAAGCCGATGTCATCTGCAGTGAGTTCTCCTTTTCCTTGAGGAAAGGGAGTTCCAATGCAGTGCCATAACTTGGCAACCAGATCGTCATTATAACTCTCACTTCTGTGCCTCAAAGGTGCTTATTTAAAATACTGTATGAGATGTGGGATAAATAGATCAACAGTTTAATAACTCTGGTGCGTGCAGTGATCTTGATACATACATAACATGGAAAGGCTAAAAAAAGAGAAATGCTAAATTTGGTCTTGAATTTTTCGTTGGGAGTCAGTGAAGAGGGTTATAAATTATCACCAAGCGAGACTGACAAGAGCTTGCTTTCTCCAGGCTAGGAAGTTAATACTCTGTTGTATGATGATATTCAAATGATTCAATAGCATACGTAGTCTATGAGTTTTCTCAGTATTCTTAGTGGATGAGAGAAAGGGTGTGGATGGGTAAAAAAAGCTGTCAGGATGGCCAGGCCCAGGGAGTGGGGGTGAATGGAGTTAAATCCAGCTGGAAGCCAGTCACAAGTGGTGTTCCCAGGGCTAAGCACTGGGGCCAGTCGTGTTTAATATCTTTATCAATGATCTGGAAGAGGGGATTGACTGCACCCTCAGCCAGTTTGCAGGTGACACCAAGCTGGGTGGGAGTGTTGATCTTCTGGAGGGTGGAAAGTCTCCACAAAGGGATCTGGACAGGTTGAATTGCTGGGCTGAAGCCAGCTGTTTAGATTCAATAATGTGAAATGCCAGTCCTGCATTTGGGTCACAACAACCCCAGGCATCACTACAGGCTGGGGCAGAATGGCTGGAAAGCTGCCTGGTGAAACAGGGCCTGTGGGTGCTGGTTGATAGTGGCTGAATGTGAGCCGGCAGCGTGCCCAGGTGCCCAAGAAGGCCTGTGCCATCCTGGCCTGTATCAGCAAGAGTGTGGCCAGCAGGACCGGGGCAGTGATTGTCCCCCTGTACTTGGCACTGGTGAGGCCACACCTCAAGTGCTGTGTCCAGTTCTGGGCCCCTCAGTACAGCAAACACGTTGAGGTGCTGGAGAGACTCCAGAGAAGGGAAATGGAGCTAGGGAAGGGTCTGGAGCACAAATCTGATGAGGAGCAGCTGAGGGAGCTGGGGGGACTCAGCCTGGAAAAGAGGAGGCTCAAGGCAAACCTTACTGTTCCCTACGATTACCTGAAAGGAGGCTGTAACCAGGTAGGGGTCAGTCTCTTTTCCTCACACAGGACAGAAGGAAATGGCCTTAAGTTGCGCCAGGAAGGTTTAGATTGGATGAATTTTTTTCATGGAAAGGGTTGTCAAGCCCTGGAACAGATTGCCTGGGGAGGTGGTGGAGTCACCATCCCTGAAGGTGTTTAAAAGATCTGTGGATGTGGCACTCACAGCTGTGGTTTAGCGGTGGACTTGGTAATGCTAAATTAACAGCTCCACTCCATCTTAGAAGTCTTTTCCAACTTAAACAATTCTACGATTTTGTAGTTGTAATTAGTCAGTCATAATTGTTTGGAAACTTTCTGTGTTGTGGGAAGCACTTGCAGAAGTTTGCATTATCAATACATTAGGAACAACTTGCTGAAATTATTTGTGAAGAATTTTTTTAAAATAGGAAGCTGACAGGAAAACTGCCGTCTTGTCAGAATATAAATTGAAGGAAAAAAAGGGTTATATAATTCATTTATCCTAGTGTTTCTAGATTATCAGATTTTGTAACCTTTTTAGCTTTTGCAATGGAGTAAATAGAATAAACAACTATTGTTGTGTTGTCTTTTTTGTTGAAGTTCAATATATTCAAATGTCAATATTGACATTTGTTGAATGTCAATGAGTAATTTACAAAGTGTTTTTCTTTTCTTCCAGTGTAGGAGTTCCATATTTTAAATCAAATTTACCTTATGCTGCATGTTTTTATCCTTTTCCCCATGTTTTCCATTTCATGTATAAAAAGTAGAAGAGGCCCATCAGCTTGCTGAGGTGTATTCTGGGTGTCCCAATGTAATATGTCTCAATTGCATAAATGGATTTTGTAATCTTTTGCTCTGTTGCTTGCACAATGTGGATTAAGTTAATTATTTATAGCTTGTCAGGGCAGCTGTTGAAGTGTCCTGTGCAGTGCAGGAAAAGTTGTATTGCACAGGAATCCATTCTTGTCAGTCTGGGTAAGGCCAGAACACTTTTTAATTGATAGCTGAAATAATTTAGTGATCTTTTTCTTTTCCCCAGAGAAAAGCATCTATTGTATTTGTCCCATTAAAAACTTTTTCTTTGCTCAATTTTGTTTCTCAAATTTAATTTAAAAAAAACCAAAAATCTTTAAAAGTGTCTCTGGTCTTTTTGTAGCCATTACTCTCTCTAGCCCCTGGTTATTTCAGCTTTTGGTGGTTATGTTACCTACATGTCTCTCTCACGGCCAAGAGCAGGTGCTCCCAGGCTGGACAGCTGAGCCCATGTCAGGCTGGAAAGAGCAGCCACTAGACTGAGGTAGGGACAGGGGCCACTGAGGCTCCATAGAGTGTTGGTCCTTGCTCATCATTATCCTTTATACAAGCAGTGGGGAGTCTGGGCTTTTTGCAGGTCCTCTCTTCTTTTAATGTCTGCTTGTGAGGAGGTTCACTGCATTTAAGCTGGTCTGCACCAAGTGTTAGCCTGGAGCAGTGATGGTAATCCCTGTCCCAGTGCTGGTGTCCGGCTGAAGGCTGTGGAGTGACCGGAACAGGACGGGCAAGAGGAATACCCTGCTGGTGCCCCGCTGGCCATCCCTGCCTGCCCTCCTGGGAGCAGCCCCAGGCACTGTCTGCCAGGCCCTTGACCTCTCCTGCAGTCCTGCCGCTGACCCTTCCAGCTGCCCAGCTCTGGGATCCTCTCCCTCTCCTCGCCCAATGGGGGCCTGTTTTTTGTTAAGTCGCTGCTGAGTCAGGCTCTTCACAAATAAGCAGACCCTGACCATGAAAGTTCTAAAATTGTTTTTCCTTTTCATTTCTCCTGAATGTTGTGTCACCTTTCTGCATCCAAATTTCCCCTGACGTCAATGTAGGTAAGGGATCAGGGACGATTGTTTTTTTCTTACAAGGAATGCTGACATGAAACTGGTCAGGTTAGGAGACTTGAGAAACCCAAAACCTGGGAAAATATAAAAACAAAGAGGTCATCAGTAGTGCCCCCAAAACTGATGGGTACTTAATTTTATCCATGTGTATTTTTTAATTAGTTGTTTTATTGTAAAAAACAATTCTTCTGCTAAATAGATTTTCCTAAGATACAAGAAAGAGATGTGAATAGCTATAAATTGAACCATTCCATTTATATTTTAGGAGACGGAAGCATTACTCAAGTTGAGAGTCTGTACTCACTAGAACTCTTTAACCAAATAAGACATAACAGACATATTGGAGTTGTGATGAGAGAATATGCTTTGAACTCTCTAAACTCTCCTGCTCTTGGAAATTCACTGCATTATGCGCTGTGGAATAAGCTACTTTATAGTTGTTTCTTCTTCCAAAAAACAAAACAACACTCTTCCAGGAAAATTGGTAGTACCTTTGTTGTTCTTCAAGCTTATGTTGTTTTTGTGCCCCTCAGGTCAGCATGGAAAAACAGTCTCATATGTTTACTTTTGCTTAATTGATCTTACTTTGGCTTCGTATCATTTTTTCTGGGGCATCAGTCCTAGGAACTGTAAACAAAGTGAAGATATGTACATGTTATATTTCAGTCAACAGGGTACAGGTTCTGGGTCCAGATTCTAGTCTCAGTGAAAACAGGGGTGGTGTCTCACTAGGTGGAATTATTCAGAAAGCATTTGATGTTTATTTAACTTCTCTCCCACTGAGTGTAGTGAGAAAGGCGCTCAGCACTGAGTACTCTTGAACATTTCGCCCTTGGTGTCATCACTGTTTGTCCTGCTATTTGGGCAGGTTGTCTAGCTTTTGTACTGCAGTAATTTCTTTTCTAAGATGAAAGTAGCTTTTTTATCCACATAGAATTGAGAAGTGTAATGTGTAAAAAGGCTGATTTTCTAAGAAAATTCCTTTTATAAGGATGGCTTTGTGCACTTTAAAGAATGCAAAAGGTAGATATAAAATAACAATGTCTCTTTTTTTGTCCAAGTATTGGTTCTATTAATAGAAAAGTTAAGACTACTCAATACATGACTCCAGTAGATGGATCAAAGTGGAGGTTTGAAGGCCAGCTTGGTTAAGGTCTTCATTTTGTAAGGGAAGAGGTAAGCATAAGAAATGGCACCAGCCTTTGAAGAATAAATATAGCTTCTGGAGTAGCCTGGTGAAAACTTGTCTGCCATCACATTTAGCTGTTTCTAAAGTAATAATCATCATCACATCTCTAACTGCCTGCCACTCCTTGATCTTACGGGTCTTCTAATAGTTTGTGGTTCTTCCCCTATTCTTCAGCTGCTCCGTCTAAAGTGGAAGTGGCAGAGCAGGGAATAGCAAACTGAGGCCTTGTTCCTCATCTTTGTTCACCATCACTGTAAACATGGCTGACAGCAATAACCTTCTGAATTAAGGAGATTAAATGGGAACAAGTAAAATCCAGGAATAAATATTTGCTGACCAGTGCAACAGATCAACTCACTAAAACAAAGATGTGACTTTTTGCCATGCACAGCTGCGATATGGGATGATGTGATGATGGAAAAAAAGAGAGTATTTCAGATGACCATTGAAGTTCCTCAGGAACTGGGTATTTGGTATCAATAGCTTGGTGTCGATGATGCTGGAATCTTGTCAGTTTTTCATGTGGTATTTCAGCTCTCAGTGCTGGCTACTGTTTGCATCTTTGTGCTTAACATTGTGTAAGACATAGAATATGCAGGAGGTTGAATGTTATAGGCTCCACACTAGTCCCTTCTAAAATCTGTTATCTGCTGCAGTAATTGCCACCACAAAAATAGCAAGAAAAGAACTAGGTCTTTCCTCTGGGCTATCTTAGCCTTGTTTTTTTTTTCTTCTGAAGCTTTTGTTGTAGATCACAAGCTTTATGACACAGATATTAAATTATCTCCCTTGTATCTCAAGTATTCTATCATGGTAGTAAACCAAATGATATTATAGGACCACTGGTGCAGCTTCTCTGGGACAGAAATGCTTTTATGTAAGTAATCCAATTAGGATTGGAACCATTACGGTCCTCAAGGGGAGATGAATTTGAAGTTCTGAATTCTGCTCCACTGTGGTTTTGTTGATATGGAATAACTTGTACTTTGTTCAGGGGAATAAAAACCCTTTTTTTGTGTGTTGTCTTTAACAAAGTGAGTGATGTTGGCTCCTTTAACCACTAAACTTGAGTTGCTCTTCTAGAGCAGATTTATCTCCTGGAAGGATCACCGAAAAACCATTTCAAAGAAATCACAAGTTTATTCAGCAGAAGCCAGACAAGCGTGATTGGACATTCCTGTACTGCTATCAATAGAGATAACAAAGCAGGAAACAACTAGCAGTCTGTTATCAGTTTCTGCAGTCCCAGCCCTGTTAACCATTAGGACACAACTTACCTTGCCCTGGGAAAAGAAAATTTGAGAATTTCTGTATACACACTTATTTATCCTACTCTTTCACCATTTTTCTCAAGTATTTTTCTAAGATGTTTAGTTAAAGCCCATCTTGTCATCTTAATTTAGCAAGATTGTTAATCATGTTTACATCAAGACACATCATCAGCATTCTCCAGAAAGTACAGGTATATCTGTACTGTAGTGAGGTGTCTTCATTAGTCATGCTGGGTATTTTATTGCAACAGCCTGTAATTAATTTGTCAGTAAATATCAAAACCTCACAGTGCCTGCTTGAATGCTGCAAAGTAGCCTCCTGCCAACTCATGAAAACTATCAGCTCTACCTTTTGTTCTCAGATATGTAAAAATATTGGATATAAAATGACGGTGGGGGAAACCACATTTCATTAGAAAAGGAAGCCGCTCCAATTCAGAAGGTAGATGAAAAGATCTGCAAGTTCATCATGCAAGTATTTGAAGAAGCACAATGGAAATAGTATATTAATCTCTCTTTTAACTGGTTTCCAATGGAATTCTTGAAAAGTGGAAGTAACTTGTTCTTTGTGAATCAGAAAGCTTCAGGAATGATGGTATAGGACTTCTGTTCAGTGCCCTTAAATGTTCATACTTGGGCATAAAGTCAGTCACTGAAAACAATGAGTCTGACTGTGAGGTACTTCTGTTTGAAAATAATCCAGACAATTAGAAATATATCTTCTGAGGAGTCAGGGATTCAAAGACACATTTTAGATGTACATCATTACAGGCTTTCTACATACAGTCAGCTTGCTTCCCTGGCCATTGTTAATAAACTAAATTTGACACTATGAAGGCTCTTTTACTTCAAGTTGAGACTATAGGATATCAGGAACATGACTTGAGAAAATCTGTCTTGTGGACATTAGGTAGGATTGGAGGGGAAACACAGGACTTGAAGTAATTTATGTTTCAACTTCTTCAATATGTGCTTAGGATATTACCCAGTTTGTAGGCTGTTCAATTTTCATTTTTTAAGCAGTTCATCTTTCTTTCATGCACTGCTTCTCTTGGAAGGGCATTCCTCAATGTTACTGCTGTAATGTTTATGGCTTTTCTAATTTTCACCTTAAATGATGCATGCATGCTGGGTTTATAGCAACTGCTCTTGAGCCAGAACTGTCTTTTTCTTTTCTGCCTGATATTTTGGGTGTGTTACTATTGCTTGGTGGAAAATTATTTAGAATGGATTTGTTTTGAAGAGAAATCAAGAGAGTCTGAGGGATGCAAGCTGATCATGATGGCTGCAGTTTGAGACTACTGGCCTGTTTTGGTGACAATGATGGCATCTGCTCTCCTGCACTGTGGTAATAACAAAACTCTTCTGAAGGTCTCCGTGGGACTGACTCGCCATGCTTGTCCAGTCTAGGTAAGCCATCTTAATGGCAAGAACTAGAAGGAAATCACAGTACAAGGTACTAAGATGTGCAGGTCTCTGTTTAGGCAGGGTCTGTGGAGAGAGGCAGTCTTTTTCTTAGGCAAACTTACATAGTTGGAGGATGCTCACAAGCTTTTGGCATACAAATCCCTCCTAGACAGAACAGTCAAATGTTCGGTTGATTCCGGAAACCTTTTTGGTTCTTTGTTAGCAGAAGCAGCTGTGGAGGATTTCTTGTCTTTTGAATGAACTGCCCAACAAGATACTGCATTCCTAAATGAGAAAAGAATTACCAGTGAGATACACAGGGCAGCCAGGGGATTTCTGCAGATGCCCGGACAGGTTTAGGACAGTATCCGAAATAGAAATTTACTTCATGTAGCTGGTATCAGAGTTTTGACAAGGAGCCACATGCTGGACTGCATCCAGTGTACAGACAAGAGAAAACTAGCTATTACCAGCTCCCAAAGAAAATTAATTCATACCTTCACAGGGGCAGAACAACACAAGCAAGGCAGAGCTCTGTGTAGAGACTCTCCTGTGAAGAAAAGCAGTGGAAAATTAGCCATGCATGCCTATGGTATGGGAACTAGTTTTTACTTAGTTTATTGGCCCAGAAGCTCCTACTTGCCTGTGCAGGGATCTTTGAATATCATGATATTATTAGATGCCAGAGAGGCAGTGCTTTAACAGCTGTTCAGAAGAATGAAGAGCCCTGTGTGGTTCTTGCAGCTGCTTCCCCTGCCTTTCCTCTTTGGAACACCCACTGGAGACAATGCTTCCACCTGTGACAGGGGCAACAGTCAGTCTCTGCAAGTGAACTCTGCCTCCTTCTGGGACAGAGATATAATGTTTAAATACAAAAGATTCCCCTAAAATGTCAACAGATGAAGAGAAAGAAAGATGAAGAAGAAGGTATGATTTTATTGACTTAGATTATCAGGATAGGTGTATGAAGTTTCTCTTGCACTATACCTGGATGCAGGTAAAAAGCAACAGATAGGTGTCAAATTTGGTGCTGCTGAAGACAAGGAACACACATTAACAAGCCTACTTGAAAAGAAGTTGCTTTTCAGGTCAGATTTCTGAAACATCCTTTGTTTGGCCCACTGGAAGTAGGCAATGGAAGAAACACTGAATGAATTGAAGTAAGTCTTGCTCTGCTAATTGTTGTGAAGAATAGTGACAACCAGGACTCCTCAGCAGAAGGCTGAATTAGCTAACCTTGCTCATTTCTTGCTCTCATAGGAAGACAGGTGGTGGGAAAATGAAAAGAGCTATAATTAAACTCCACCCATCTTCAAAAGCAGGTGAAGAGATCATAATTCATGCAATAAATCCGTACAATTAGACAATATTTGTACAATTAGAAGCTGAACACTGAACGATTAGTGATTCATGAATAATGAGCTAGTATCCACTCACAAACCTCAATGAGGAAATCAAATTTGTTTGCTTTGTGATGATGATCTTTCTCAAACCTCTATCTGTAACCAGAAAGGAATTTAGACACCTCATAAGAAAGTGCATGAACATAATTTTTTTAATTTCTGAAAAATGTCTTGGAAAAAATGTGCAGTAGCTTACTTTCATAAACATACGGCAATTTTATGTGGAGATTTTTTTGGGTTTTGATGTTTAGTCAGGGTTTTTTTGGTGGGGTTTTTTTTTGAGTTTTTTGTTATTGCAGAGTATTAAGTTTACTGTCTGTCTTAGGATCCCCAAAGGTTTTGTTTCTTTGAGCTTTTTTTTGGGAGATTTTGACACTAAAGTATGAATATCCCTATCCAGCAAGATAAAAGGTCCACTTCTTTCAGGGACCTGCCTTCACCAGCAGTTAATAGGTGATGCCAAAGAAAAGAGCAAACATCCTCAGGCAACACACTCTGTCTTTACACTCAATCTGTAATCATTACTCTATGATTTTTTTTTTTTAAACTCATACAGAGAACGCGCAGAACAAAAACCACAATGACCAATAGCTGGGGCTTTAAAAAGGGATTTTTAAGAAGTAAGAGATGATGTGTACAGCTCCAATTAACCTTGTATGCTCTCATGGCTGACCCTGATCACAGCGGGTGGAGATCTCGAGATCCCTGAGAGGTGTCCAAGTGCATGCTCCCAGAAAGGACATATGTGCCAACAGAAGAGGGATCACCAGAACTAAAGCAAACAGGTGGTTCCCACTTCAGGGGAAAGATGGTGTCCACAATGGTTTAGCAACAGTGGCTCCTACCAGAGGGGCAGAGGGCACACAGAATGAGTGTGCAGACACTGGAAGCTTGATACAGGGAGTATTGCATTAAAGCACTGACTTGGGACTCTGTTTTCTTTTGTATTTGCTTTACAAATTGCTCCTCGTAAATCCCTTCACAGAATTCTCTTCAGAGCCACGTGTACTTTCTTCTTTCCTGTTTCCTGGAAGAGGAACATGAGAACAGAGCAACAAATCTCACTTCTGTTTTAAATCTTCTCCTTTATTATCCCTAGCATTGTATTCTTGTTGTACTTTCATGCATTTATCTGATTATGGCAGTAAACTCTTTGGACAGGAATGGTGTTTCCATAAATTTCACTGTATTTATTGAGCTACACATGTGATCATCTGCAGAGCAAGTTATTATTATTATGATTGCAACAGCCAGGTCTGCAGGATTAACCAGTTAGAATGAGGGAAGTCAGCTGCTTTTCAAAAAATATATATTCTTGACTAATATTGACTGCTTTCTGAGCTCTTTAGTGAGTGAATGAGACTGCAAGGAATTTTGAACTTCTAAAACATTCTCATCTCAGAGTTATGAATGGGCAAAGGGATGATTTCTAAAATAGGAAACCTGCTAGACTTTATTTGACTGTTAAGTCAGAATACTTTGTCTCATAACTAATTTTTGTTTGATTGAGGAAAGTTTTCCATTTTAGCTCACTTAAGGGAGTTCTAGTTGAGGGTTGAAGGTTTTGTGAGTTGGCTTTTTTCAGCTTTCACTTTCTGTTCTGTGATTTCTGGTAATCCTCTGTTCTGTTTGGAAATGGACAGGAAATTTCAATAGCACAAGCTCTCACGCTCTGGGGTTATTTAGAGCACTAGGAAAATTCCTATTCGGTACGTCTTGGTTCTCCTGCTTTTGAAATGGGTATAGTAACAGATTATCCCATCAGAGTGGTGAGAGAATGAATGTGGTGCTATGTGATCAGTCACTCTATTGAGATGGGGTCTGGAGTTTTAAATTACCCTGTATACTACACATTGAGATCACTATCATGGTTGTATTTATCTTCATTTTTGTCTTACGTATATAGTAGGCTGAGGGATCAAATTCCTGTGATGGAATATCATAAGGTGCTGTTTACTGGTTTAGCAGCTTGGGATAGTTTACCTATAATGTTACCACCAAAGCAGAAATTTGAGTATGGGCTTCCTTAAAAAAGAGATGACATGATTGCAAGTGTTCTTTAAACCCAAGAACTGCATCATGCATTATGGAAAACACAGATTAGGAAACGAAACAAGTTTGATTTTGGTGTTAATGCTGTAATGGCTAGTTGCTTTAAGATTGCTGTAATAACACGTTACTTGTGGTTATGAGTAATAATTGTTATTTAAAATATTACAAAACTATTAATGAGTACTAACCTTGTGTACACTAATTTTGAGATTGAAGCTTGCTACATGAGGGTAGTGCTTGTGTAAATTTTACACATAAATATAAAGCAACAGAGCTGAAGGTTTCTTGGAGAAAAGTGTTTTTCTACTACTCTGCTATTGCAGAGTGGGAGGTGCCAGACAATAGGTGTCAGCACTGGTTCAGCTATACACAACTTCACTGCAAGTGTAGATTAAGGGAGCTGGTGTTAAGCACAAGTTTGCTGTGAACTCTACTTTCAGCAAACTGAAATGCCTGTAAAGAAGGCTGAAACAGCCTTTGACACTTGTTATCAAATAGCTTTTCTAGGGTATAGACTGGGAAACAGAATAAGTGAGACAGATGATAAAAGCTGATAAAAATAATGTATGTATTGTATTGACTGTGAAATGCTTCCATAATGCATAATTTTTAAGGAAAAACTGTTTCTGAAAATTGTAATTTAATTAGGTTTTGTTATTTCATGAATTATTCAGAAAGATTCCTGAGAAGAAGATTTTGGCATAGTGCTTTCCCAGGGATTTTAAAGAAATAATAAAAAAACTAATCAAAACTAATTGAAGAAGGAAAGCAAAAGCACAAGAATCAGAACGGAGCAAACAGGAAATGGTGCAGTGCTAGGAAACTTCTAGGAGACTTTGGAACTGTTTGGTGCTGTTTTGTGGTGGAATTTTTAACTGGAACTAGGGGTTTCGATATCTTGTTCATGAAACCAATGCATGTCATATTCAGGGGTCTGTGGGTGATTCTGCAACACCTTTGGAAGAAAACACAGGAAGACTTCACACAAAATGTGTGCTTGTGTAATGGTGAAGCCAGAAGAAATCACCGCCAGGGAAACAGAAGGCAAAAAATCCTTGGTTTTCCTCTGTGTTTTACTGACAACATGCACCTAGGAACCAGGATGTGAGGATTGAGCCAAAACAGGTAAGACTAAATGCTTTAAGAGCCCAGTGTAAACGTCATAGTCTTAGCCCAGCACCTCAAAAGAGGTGCTGGATCAGAGTGCCTGTTCTCTAGAATTGCTTTTATGTGGACAAACACATACCTGTTTAAATCATGTCCTCCCAAGTAGAGGGTACTGTAGCTTTAAAACTGTGGGGAAAAATAATGAAATAGTCTTGGCAGTCTACCAGCAGATGTGCACGTATCAAGGAGTTTTTTAAATAAGCAGATGCCGTCATTAGAGACCTCTGCGTGGTGAATGTCAGGTAGATGGCTGTGCACACAACAAGGGAAACAGCCTTTTCATGTCAATATTTGGTGAGGGACAGTTGGGAGAACCTGCCCCTCCCTCCCCTGAAGTTTGCATTGCATTGCAAAAGCCGGTGAACTCCTTGCTAGCAGCCGTGTCAGTGGCACACGGCGGCAGGTGCCCAAGCCTGGCAGGATAATCGGAAGGGAAGGCAGCTGGATTGTGATCCAGTGCTACATCAAAGGGGGCGGGTCGCTCTGCTCCTTCCAGCTCCTTTTCTGTCATTAGGGCTGCAGAAGCACCAACCAAACGCAGCTGGCACGCCTCTTCATCGCCTCTTATATAATATGGGGTTTCACAGGGTGCTTATGTAGAAATAAAGTCAAACACTGTTGAGGCAGACTCGTGTTGCTTGTGGCGTGGCTGGTGCTCAGCTCGCTGCGGGGAGGAGGGCTGCTCTCGCAAGGGTGGGCTGTGGCCCTGTTTGAGAGAAGTTTGGAAGGTGTGCAGGATGGCTCCAAACGAGGCAGGGGATGAACTTGTTTTCTTTGTGAATGGTAAAAAGGTAAGGAAGACTCCAGCTTTCTGTCCAGCTTGCTCCTGGATTGTGGCTTGATTACTTACTTTTTTTAGTCATCTTTTTCCTCCTCTGAAGTTTTCTGATATGAACACAAATTCCATGGCTTTTAAATATTATATTGTGAGGACTACATATTGCTTTGCTAAGTGGCTTTTTCTCTTCTTTGACTTTACCTTGTGAATTATTCAAAGAGTAACACAATTACATGATGTTCCCTTTACATTTTAGATTTGTGGGCAATAATTTACTACAGTTCTGAGGTAACTACTTTTAAATAAGTGCACACTGCTCAATACAGGCATTTCTACTAGAAATAATTTCAGTACTTAGAACAGATCAGGAAAATTTAACTCAAATGTAAGCATCCATATATAATTCATATGTTCAATAAGTAATTCTAACGTCTGATTTTTGAGAGGGATTTAGAAAAAATGTTTATTCCATTTAAGAAGCTAGAAAACTCTTCAGAATGAAAGCCCATTAACTGATACTGATTCCTAGATCAACTGCTGACAATAAGCTAAGAAGTGACTGTGTCTCACAGGAGGCTGGGGTGCTCACTGCACATGATGAACAGTTTTTCCCAGAGCCCCCTTTCCTTAGTTTGGACTTTGCCTGGCTATCAATGCACCCTTGCCTCTTCAAAAGCTTGTAACAAGTCAAAGCTGACTCTTTCTTTGACCAGTGGCTACCAAGTTAATTCTGTTTCTGAGCTCAGTGCTAATATTGCCCCACCACCCTCCTCTTGCCTAGGCACTTGGGCAAGGGAACTTGTGCCAAAGCAGCTTCCTGTTGGGAAATCTGGGGAGGGGAGAGAGTTGCATATCCACTTGTGTGGAGCTGAGAGTTTGCAAATGTTCCCTGTGCACTGCTTAGGGGTAAATCCCACGGTGCACTGAGTTTGGGCTAGACAATTACTTTTTTAATCCCTTGAGGGATCGCACAATACTCTCAGCTGGTTAAAAAGCTCTGTGCCCTGCCTTACAGACTAGCACAGGGTTACTATCCATTTTACTTTTGTTGGTCTTACATGCAAGTTTAATCAAGTGTAAATGTGGATGAGAGTGTGACTACAATTAGGGGTTTTAGTTATGAATTTGGATCCCAAACTGGATTGGAATTAGAACTTTCCAAGGTACTAGTGGATTTGATATCAATGTTTTGTTTTATTGAAGTACCACCAGTTTACTGAAGAATGAAGTTTATCTAGTATGCAGTAAAAGTTAGTCATAGAGCTGTTGAATGTAATACTGATTTGGAGCCCAGGCTTGCTTCTGAGGTTTTATAGAGAAGGATGACAGCTGAAGCTTTGCTCACACAGATTAGTAGTGGTTCATATGTATTAATTGACATATCAGCCTTTCATTGTTTATAGAGGGAGATGAAAACTTGAAGCTCCAAGTTAATTGTAACTAGCTAATTGAGTCTGGTAATTGAAATTATGGCACAGGATGGTCTGTGAATTTTATCTGATGAATTTTCTGCTGTGGTGGGTGCAGGTGGCACACCTTTACCTTGTTGTCTTCTTGGTCTGTGAAGTTTTAGTGCGATCTCTCCTTTGTGAACCTCAATGTGTAGAGGGTGAACTTGGAGGTCTTTAGACCTCGCAGCAGGAGGTTGCCACAAATGTGTTGGGCAATGCAGACCCTGATACAGGCCAAGAGTCCTGTCTTGTTTGGTTTTTTTCTGGTGTACCCTAATGAAAGAGAATTGTAGTTCTGGTGCCAGATCTGATCAAAACCAATATGCCACTCATGGTAGGTATGAAGAGTTTATAAACAAATTCCTGCATGCACTTACAAGTGGTGCTTCAGCACTAGCACTGGCTGGTGCTCAGGTATTACAAGAGCGCTGCTCTGTGTAAACTGGTAGAAAAGTCTTTCTTCCTGGAGAAAACTTTTGGCCAACACATGAAAATGTCTATCAGTCAAAGCCCAGAGCTGGCCCTGCGGGACTCTCTTTTATGCGTGTGGCATGAGGCAGAGAAGGGGAGAAATGGCAGCCTAGGCCCTGAAGGCCATCAGCAGAAAGCAACCTGTTCATTTGGGATCTTCTGTCTGTCCTTGCTGTGTCCTGCAGATAATGAACCTGCTGGGAGTGACACTGGCCTTGGTGCATTTCAGCAATTTTTATGGACCTGCTGTTCCTGTTTACAAAAGCCATCTCTCAGAGCTGACTGTGTGCATGTGTAAAGTGGTTTATCACGGTGTGATCTTGGCAGCTTGGCTAAAAAAAAGCCACCAAGGGACAATTAATATTACCAATGGTACCAACTCATTTAAATGTCAAAGCTCTCTCAGCATCCTTTCCCACTGGCTCATGGAGCAGGCACTGCTAGTAAAGGAGTAGGTTTCCCTTGCTCTATGCAGAGCCTCCAGTGATTTATTTTTTTGTTCTATTCCCTTTTTTAAGGTGTGTTCCTAAAGTGGCTTGAGTTACAACCCCACCAAATGCAGGTTTAAGAGAGAGAATTTGACTCATGGGGCACTCTGATCTGTGGGAATGTATGTGGAGTTTGTTGGGACATTGCTGCACATGAGAGTTTGTGTGATGGAAGGAGTGGTGGGAAGTGCCTGGGCAGTTCTGCTGGAACAGCAGGTAGCAAGAGGAGAAGTGGAGACGCAGACATTAATATCTTCTCTCTGGCGACCAGTGGCAGGACCTGAGGAAACAGAATCCATCAGGGGAGGTTAGGAAAAGGTTTTTCACCCAGAGGGTGGTGGGGCAGTGGAACAGGCTCTCCCGGGCAGTGGTCACAGCACCAAGCCTGACAGACTTCAGGAGGTATTTGGACAACACTCTCAGGCACCTGGTGTGATTCTTGGGGTGTCCTGTGCAGGCCCAGGAGTTGAGCTTTGATGGTTTTAGCAGGTCCCTTCCAAGTCAGTATATTCTATGATTCTAAGTTAGGATACGGCTATAACTGTCTGGGGCCCTGACTATATATTCCAGTTGATTCACTGCGAAGAATGTGGTAGCATAGCTGGTGGGAAAGGTTACTGCTGTGTGAATTTATGGCAACTGGGCATTGCTAATGGGCTGCTGATATTCTGTCGCAGTACAAAACCACTTGATAAGAGGTGGTTTGTAAGATAGGGACACGGATTGCAGCAAATTCTTCTCTCTTGCATTAGCCCAGTCTGCAGCGTTGTCAAGAAAAAGTCACCTTGGAACAGCTGAGCATACTTTACATTCATTGGGGTGTATTTTAAGCACCTGTTTACTTCACTGGGCATAAAGCTTGGCACACTACTAACTCAAAGTTATCTTAATAGTCTGCCTAGACTAGAATGCAAATCAGCATCCTCAATTTAAAGCTAATAGTGGCAATATTTTTCTCCTCGGCTGGCAAGTCTGTCTCGTGCATATGTAGCATGTAATTTTAGTTTAAACACTTGAAGTCAATACTTCTGTTTCTATTCTGAATGCTAAGGGAGGATCTGTGCTGGAAGCCACATTAGAGCTCTTACCTCTTCCAAAGTCTGTGGGTATTTGGTTGCTGACAGGACCAGCTAAAATACAGGATTTTTCTGAGCTTTGTGACCCTCTGGGTTCTACATAAACAGTGACTTACGAGCTTTCAGTGGTCTGGTTTAAAGCAGAACAAAATGTTCTCATGACCAATAGCAAATTGACATTGTGTGGTTATATTCAGTTTATTCATCTATGTTCTAATCCTTTTTCCTAATAAATGAATTTGAAATCTCTCATTGACTTCAGGAATAACATATTCACAGATTTTAAGGTCCATGGAGACCTTTACATGTGACTGGTCTGACTTGCAGTGTGGCAGTCTGGTTAAAAGCTTTCACTTTCTCTTCCTGCAAGTTATTAAGTGACTAGGGATTAGTGATTGAAAGGGAGCTTGTCCTTCAGGAAAGCATCTGCTTCTCATTTATAGGCCCCAGCTGACAGAAAGCTTAGCATGTTCTTTGGTAAACTAGGAAAGTTTGTTTTCTCTTTCTTTCTGTTCCTCTATTTACCTCGTTCAACTACTGTTCTTTTAAACTGAAAAATCTCTAACTTTCTGGGAATAATAATTTAAATATGATGCTTTATGTTGTAAAGGCAAAGTTATCTGAATTACTGAGAGGCAGGTAGAGAATCCAGAAAACAAAATATTTATTGAGACTGAAGTTTTGTTCATAAAATTATGGGGAAGTGAGCTCAACATCTCTCTGGACTAGCCCATGGACTCTAAAGATGTAAAGTACTACTTCAGAACATGTTCTGTGTGGTATTCAATAGCACAAAGAACTGCAGGGCCAGGCTAGGCTCCCTGCTGAGGTGGATCTGAGTATTTAAGATTCCTAGAATCAGTAGGCAAACAGACATGTAATACAAACACAGCAGTACAGAGTAAATTTGTTGAGAGTCATTTGATTGTCTGTGCCATCCTAACATTTTCAACAATGTTTCTTTCTGCATTTGATTAATAATTAAGCTACCAAATGCAAGTAAAATCCAGTTTTAAATCTGTCAAAATGTGTCTTTCAATCTGATGTATCTGCAGTATGACATTTGATTTAAAAAAAACAAAATAAAACAAATTACCGAACACTAAAAAGCAGTAACTTACCAAAAGGGAAATATTTCTTTAACTGCACTATCTAAGTTGTCTGATCCTACAACCGCAGAATGCAATGGATGGAATTCAGTTTCTTTCTGTACAAGAACACTGGGGGAGGTGAGCAAGAACTGTGATATTGAGCTGTGAATCATATTGTACTGGGCATCAGACAAGATGTTATCCCCACCCATAGGGTTTTAAAATATTTTAAGAACAAATCACAGCAGGTGCTTGCAACAAACCACTGGAGGAATGATAAGTTGGAGGACAAACCAGCATCAACGACAATGAGCAAAAGGCAAGAACAGCAAAAAATTCTTGCTCCGTGCCCAGCAAGAGAGACTCATCAGCAAGCATCCTCCCACCAGGAATTCGAAGTGAAATAACTTCTTTATCTCTAATGTGTGAAATTTGTGTCAATCCAGAATGTTCTCCAAACTCTTACCCATTATCTCCCTCTGATCCCTGGTCTCTGCCAGAATTGAAGATACACAGCTCCAGTGGAGTAGTTTGAAGTGACTGAAGTAGCAATCCAGGGCTGTTGGCTTGAGCAGAGTAAGGGTGTGGATTGTCTGGGACATGGTGAGAGATACTTTCTGATAAAGTTGAGCAAAGCTTTGGCTTTGGGCCTTCACACATTCTCACTTCACTAAAAGTACATGAAGATGAGTGGTTAAATGAAAAATGAAGACTTAGGCCTGTCTTTTATTTCTTACTTCCCGAAAAGAAGCCAATGGGCCAAACTTTTACTTGCTTGGTTTGAGTACATAACAGAGTGCTTCTTGGACTCTTTCAATAAAACCTCTTGAGATGTTTTCTTTGATATAAGCACAGAATAGTCTTTAACTGTTCTGAAGTTTTTTCTCTATGCCTGACTATCTTGGAAGCTGCTTTAGAAGGATTTGCAATGGCCATTGGCACAGACATGAGGAAGAAACTCAGTGTGACAGTGGGAGTTGCTGGGGCAGGCTCTTTGCCTGTGGAGTGGCTCTGTGGAAAATGGCGTTTGCCATTTCTTCACTCGCAGTCACAGGGATGTTTGGAATTTCCTACTCGTGTCTCTGTTTCCCAAACTGCTGCAGAGGGATGTATGGGCTTACTCTGAACCAGACGGTCATGGAAGAGCCGCTGCATGCTTTTATTTCTTTCTGTGCATCCAGGAGGTGAGGCAACAGCAGCACTCTGCTCTGAATAGCAGCAATGAGTGCTGCATGATCTACAATATGACATTCCCAACCTAAAATGGACTCTTTTTTTCCTGTAGATCATCCCCAGTGCAGGAATGAGATGTGAGAAAGTGACCAGTAGTGTTTTGCAGCAGCAATTTTATCGGTTTGTTCTAGAAAAGTGAACTCAAACAAGAAGTATGAACCTTGTCTATTTAGAATAACCCCGTCACGTGTCAAAGGCATAAAACTGAAGCAGTACAGAGGTTGTGAAGGTTTCTTGTCAGAAAAAAAACCCAAAAAACAAAAACGAAACTTGCACAAATGATCCCTGTTTCAATTTGCCCTTCAAACTGGGAGTGATTCATTTAAATAAACTGTAACTATTGTACTTAGGACTTGCATAAAATAAGAGCCAAGAACATGATTACATTCTGGCACACAGTGAATTTGGAAAAATGTCTTGACACTTTATTAATAACAGAAAAAGGGGAAGACAAACCCTGTGGCCATTTGGAGACAAGGGCAGAACTTTGGTTTCTGACCACTGAGCAGAGGTTAAAGTAAAACGTTTAATGGTTATTTTATGTCTAATGGATAACTTCTAGTAGTGTGGTTTATTAATAGGATGGAGGTGGCTCAAAATGTGCAGAAAAAAATTTCTCTTTCCTTGGAATTTTGTATTCTCACATTTAAGATGGCTACTATTGTAATACCGATAGATTTAATGCTACAAGGGAAGAAGGAGAAACTTCAGAGGATTGGTACTTGCTGTCCATTCTGCTGCACCTGTGTTGTCACATTACAGTTCCCACGGTTGGGTTTTTTTCTCTGCCAAACCTGTTACTGATGCTCTTTCTGTCATTCTGTTTATCTGCTCATTTTCTCTGTCTCTTCTAATAGTAAGAAGAAAGGACAGAATTGAGTTATTCAGGGTCAGTAAAGATGAGATACCATTTGGGACATGTCAGGAACCCAAGATTTGAGTACAAAACACAGTTCTTTCTCTTCTCACTACTAATTCTGTTTGCCATTTTTGATGAAGGGTTGTTTTAGATTTGCCTCAATGTGCCATGACTGAAAAACTTGGATGTATGTAATGCATATACTTTCCTCTGACACAACAAATTCAAGGAAACGTTGTGTCTGGATCCATGACCAACATTTCTGAAATAATCAGTGATTTTGCTCCCTGCTTTGGAAAAGAAGTTGCAGAACAACCAAACCTTCCCCTTGCAACTAACTTATCTGTGTTGTAAAACATTTTGTGTTTATTGATATCTCTCCCTTCTTGCAGGTGGTGGAAAAAGATGTGGACCCAGAAACAACCCTGCTGACTTATCTACGAAGAAAATGTATCCAGTGTCAGAAAAAACTGCAAAAGGCTTTAAATGCCTACAGCATTTCGTAATTGTTTATTGTTCTGTCACTTGACTGCTGGGCAGAGATTTTGCGCAGAGTATAAGAGGGAGTGCTTTGCGTTGTCTGGTACCTCTTGCTGGCAAAGATTACAGCTGCTATTCCAGGCTTAAACTATAACAAATTTTAAATTGTATACTTCAAATGATTTATTAATATTTTAAAGGAAAAGCTTGTAATTTCCCAGAATTATAATATGATGGAAAGGAAGCAATAATGAGGTGGCAATAAAACTGAAGGACATTTAAGTTTGTTCCACACAAACCATAAAGAATTTTCTGGCCAAAACATCATGTTGGCTAGGTAATACCCCATAACTTGATAATTCTGTGCTGTTTATCACGTGGCCCAGGGAGGCAGGCTCAGAGGCAGGGGTTCCCTCCATGTACCATGGGCATGTTTACATGAGCAGATGCAAGCGGTCACGTTTCACCTCCGTTTGAAACTGGTCAACATGTGAGTCAGAACAGCTTCAGGAGCTGGGTAGCTATTACTGTGATGACCAGGCTGGCTGTACCAGGTCTGGTTCTGTAGGTAGCATCATTCCATGTTTTCTGAGCTTTTGTCTGGCCAGCTGGGTGTGTACATGTGCCAAACTGTTCACAGCTGTGTTGGTATATCCCTACCATGCTGCTGTGTTCCATTTGTCTGGGAGCTGAAGGAAGTGCAGGGACATGAATCACACTCCTCTTTGAGGTTTCCAGCAGAACTATCAACAGCTCTATTTATCTGAATATACCTTAGATGGATAAAGGTCAAGAGGAAATGTAAGTGGCATGACTCTTGTGCCTAGGTGTGCCTGTCTTACTGCTAGAACTTTTATGTCTAATCTTGTTGATATATAATGCAAATAGCTTTGTAAAGAGAGAATCTGAGCTCTTCAAATCCTACTGATCTTCTACAGGAGCATTCTGGTGAACTTACTTTGTAGATGTCTGGTTAGGGTCAGACAAGTACTTTGAGAAACATGTTTTATTGAAGCAGGTTAGCACTGTTGTCAAGAGAAACATTGGATGGCATAGGAAAGCTGTATTTCTCCTCAATCAGGCACATGGTTGCATGAAAAGCAGAGGTGGCATTAAGGACATGGTTTAGTTGTAGACTTGGCAGCGTTAGGTTTGCATTAAAGACATGGCTTAGTTGTGGACTTGGCAGCGTTTTGTTTATGGTTGGACTTGGTGATCTTAAAGGTCTTTTCCAAGTAAATGATTCTATGATTTCTATGATTCTCTGGAAATGGTCAGTGCCATACTGTTTGCAGTGAAGTCGAGATGAATTGAGTTCCCTCTAACACAATGTCTGTTGCTTTTCCAAGGGCACTCTGATATAGGGAAAGGCGCTGATTATCTCACTCGATGTGTCCATTGCCAATGAAATCAGATGGTTTTTACCCCACCAAAAGTCTCTCAACATTGGCCAATCCTCTTGGCAATGAATAATAGTGTCTAATTAGTGTCTAATAGTGTTCCTTCTAATGAGTGAAGCAACCTAAACAGAAGTGGCTCAAGAAATTCTCTCCTGAACTCCCTTTGCAGAACATTTGATACAATTTCTGATTGTAAAGCACAGCCACAAGCTCAGCAGTCTGTGGAGGAATCTGCTTAGGCCAGGCCATGCACTCAGTGAGCTCCCAGGTGCCTGTGCAGTGATTCTGTGCCTCTCCACTAGTTTTGGCTCTCAGTGTCTCCCTCCGATGGTTTTATGGAACCCAGGCTCCTGGGGAGTGTGCTTGGCTGGTTTTGTCCCTAGCAATCGGCAAGCCATCATAAATAGGGTGGCCAGACCACGACTTTTGGGGTGCAGGTAGTTCGTGAGCAGTTCAAATGCAGCTCCCAGCCAGTGCTAAACTGTGTAGCTTGTTGCCCTGAGCGACTGCCCTGCCTGGGAGCCTCCTGTGTGGTAGGAGTCACCAGGTGTAGGAAGAAGTCAAGCCCCACCGGTGAGAGGTGCTGAAGTAGATGTCATTGTGTGGCTCAGGGATGTGGCTGTGGGCCTGAACAGCTCCTGCTCCACAATTACCGAGTGCTTTATCTCCCTTACGTCATTTCCTTCTCTGAGTAATGGAAAGTGGAACTCTTGGAGTTCAAAATATTTATTTTTTATGTCTAAGAGTCTGTGGGAATGTGGACTGTGTCCTTATGAGGGGTTTGGGTGTTGGTCTCAATACTCACGTGCCAGCTTTTGAAACTTTGCTTATGTTAAATTATCAAGCAGAAGAAATGAGTGATTTGTTTCCAGCAAGAACTTGTTGCTCAGCCTTGATTGACCACTTGAGCAGGTTTCTGCCAACACTTTTCGTGTTTTCCTTAATTCCTGTTCTCTCAGTGGGCCTGTGTGGAACCAAACTAGGCTGTGGAGAAGGTGGATGTGGTGCTTGCACTGTTATGATCTCCAAGTATGATCCCTTTCGGAAGAAAATCCTGTATCCTTTGTAATCTGAACTCTGCAACAGAGAAATAAAGTGGGGACAGATCCAGGTTCCTGACATACTAGACATGGTACTATTTTTTAAAGAAAGTTTCATAATGAATGTTTCTGCCAAAACCACAATTTTTCACTTTCAGGACGTAAGCTCAGAAAGCTAAGATAAGAAAGTATTTTTCTTAAAGCATTGCACAATGCTTATAGGGAAATATTTCTGTGTGCCCTGCAATATCTGCACTGATTCTAATGTAGCTTTCTCCTGTGATAATCCAAAAAATTATTACTGTGATAAAATCTTTATTGTTATTGTATTATGACAATAATCTCATTTCTGTATGCCAGCAGATATTAACTTTTTTCTCTACTTGTATTGTAAACTTCAGAATTATTTCCTGAGACAAAATTTCCTCCTGTTCTCACTTTAACTAATTGAAAGGGGAAGAAGTAACTTGGAACAAAAAGGAGAATGCAGAGAGAGGATGAGACAGAGAGACAGGCCGCAGTTTAGTTTTACTCTGGGGAATAGAAAGCACTGAAATCTTTAATATATTTGGAATAATGCCTGGAGATACTATAACTTGGATCATCTGAGTGGTTCTGCTTAATAGCATGGGCATGAATAGGACATCTTTAGGGTCATTATTCTGTCTTGATAGAAATGAGATAAAATAGCTAGTTCTTATATGAGTTTTGGCAACATTATTCTCTTTTACCTTCAGTCTAGAGTTTTTCCCCATGTTTACCATCTAGAAACAGCTTTCTAGATAAAATGCTGAGAACTCCAGGCTCTTACATAATTTTGCAAGTGTCCCGGTGCACATCTTGGTATTTGTAGTCTGCCCCTATAAGTTACCTATGTGGGTTCTGTAGCTTAACATGCAACAAAGATGTTTGAAGTTGTTATTTCTAGGTGAAATCCTATGGTATATGCCCAGTTCAAACTCCAAGGGAAGTTGATGAGAACTTTGGATGACTGGGTGCCATAGGATTTGGCTTGTAACTAATACTCCTATCACCTCTATTTAAGTGCTCCTATTGTGTCCGCTGTGGTAGCTTCTGAGTACTCTTCAGTGCTCCTGTTCCCTTTCTCCTTTGCTGAGCAGCACTGTCGAATGAAATGACCTTAATGTACTGTTTTAGCCACCACACTGCCAATGCTTGTCTCTTCCCTGTCTGTGCCCTGCATCACGTGGCTGTAACTACTGTTGAAGGCATAGGAAACACAAAATCCAGGCTGCACCCAGCCCAGGTAAGCTGTTAATACCGGTAACTTTAAAACCCTCTATGTGTGTTTTCTTATGCTAATTAAACCTGTTCCAGGACACTGGGACCTCCACCATAATGCTAAAGCCACGAGGCTGACTCTCTATAAGCAGTCCATACTTGCAGGAATGGCTAAGTGACAGAATCAAACTCCTGGGACAGTGCTGCAGCTCTGTTGTGCCCCTAACAAGTTAACTGGTGCTATCCCGGCTGAATTGCCAATGCTTTTTTCCTAGGGCTGCATGGCTGTATTTGGTCCACATCCTGGCCTGGGAAGGCTGATGTGGTGGGGAAAGCTGATATAATGACCTGGAGCTAGGAAATCTGAGATAGGTTTGGGCTCTCCTATGGCCTTCCACGAATGACTTTGGTTTCTGACCTTGCGTAGTTAGGAGTCTTCCCTGCAGTAGTGAAGGTAGGTTTGGTTCAGCGATATTTCTGGAGTCTCAAAATATTCTTGGTGAGAAGGAGTGACAGGAACATGAAGCCCTGCTCTTTTAGCCAGCTGTTACAATGCAGCCTTGCCTCTCTTTGTCAGAGACCCTTCTCCCTTAAGGTAAACTCTGATTCATCTCAGTTTGCGCAGTGGGTAGGACTTGTGCCAATACCTGAGGGAGTAAACAACAAAGTGAAAAGTAAGTTAGATGTGCATGAATGGATGGCAGCCAGTCTGGCCTTTGTTTATTTGTCTTGTTTTCCCTCCCCCTGCCTGAAGGTTCTGACAGCTAAGTTTTGAAATTCAAACTCAGGTCTAGGCAGGCAGCCCCAACCTTCCTAGCATGGTAAATCTAAAGAACTCCTGATCTCCTTGGAGGCTCCTAGTGGCCTTCGGTCACATTTTGAGTTCAAAGCCTAGGTGCAAACTTTTCAGGCCGCTCTTTCTTTGAAGACTGTCTCACAGATTATTTGACCATCTCATCAGAGAAAATCCAATGATAATCTTAGCTCCTCTGTGATACTAGGTTTTGCTTTTAAGAGAAGTGTTACAGAAACAAGCACAGCAATGATCTCACCTTGATATTATGGGCTAATGGTGGTTTTTACTTTCTTTCAGGAGAGAATAGCAAAAAGTCATGGGTCCCAATGTGGCTTTTGCACTCCAGGCATTGTCATGTCCATGTACACATTGCTTCGGAACAACCCTGAGCCCCACATGGAGGACATCGAAGATGCTTTCCAAGGTAATATTCATAGCCCTGCAGGGGTGCAACCTGTTCTGCTTTTATTACATCTGCTTCACTCAGTGGGATGGAGGTGCACCATTATTTAATGTATTTTCTTAAAAATAGCTGATGGTTGTGGGGTTAAGAAGTAGCTTTTCCACTAGGAGACTGGCCAGGTGCTATGAAGTGAACATCATAGTCCATAAGGAGGGGCAAGTGGCCTCAGTCTGGGATTAGGAACCCACTGATCTTAACAACACAACAAAAGGTGGCCTGTCCTTAAGGGGCTTAAAAAAGTGTCCTTGTTTATTCATTGCTGTCACGAGAGCCTGCAGAGGTGACAGAGAACATGTCCTCAAGTCAAGGACCAAGACAGCAACATACAGTGATGGAGTGGGGCAGAATCCAACTGTGTAAATCCTGTGAGAGGCTGCTGTTGTTGCTGAGGTTAGAGTCATTACTGTGCTTCCGGCAGTGATCCGAGAGGAATGATGATGCAGGAGAAAGCAATCTCTGTATTATTCAGGAGACAGACTAGTTGGTATACTGATAAGACTCACACAATTGAGATAAATGAATACTGAATAAGACAGATTGAATTTGTTCTAAATGAATTTGAATTTAAACAAAAAGGGATGGTAGGCTTGTTGCAAGGTTCCTAATGAAATTTTCCTCCTCCCAGTTTTTTCATTAGCTGTACCAGGATTTGACAAGCTTTTGTGAGAAACAATAGAATTTTCTAAAAGAAGAGAAGTTTTGAGCCAAATGACACTAAATCCTTATCCTTTTGCTCTGGCAATGCAGGGAACTTGTGCCGTTGTACAGGCTACAGACCCATTCTGGAAGGATACAGGACATTTGCTAAAGTAAGTGGCTTCAGATGATGTTTTGAAAAAACCTGGAAGGCTGTCTGTCTTTCTCTCTGTAATGAAACACACCATGAGCTCAAATGGGGAGAAAGGAAATATATATGCTCCAACAACCCAGCTCCAACTCTTGATCTCTTTGTATGTGATGCATGCATTAATAATTCAGGAAGACCAAACCCTTTACTCTCTCCACTTGCTGGGACACTTCAATAAGGTCCATCTGATGGTCCCTTTCTGGATCACAGGTGATCAGACTCTAACTCTTTTCTGTAAGTCTTGGAAAATCTCACCCTCTCTGCAGAATACAGCTTGCAGCTGATCCTGGTGTGGACAAAAGGTAATGGTATGGTGCACTGGTAGGGACATGCTGTGGAGGAATCTGGTGAGGAATTTGCTTTCTTGAAAGATCAGCTGCAGAGCAGGAATAGCTCTGGAAGGAAGTTAAAGTCACTATTGTATAACTCTTGCCCAGAATTCTTCTGCCGGTTTGGGTGAGATATGAAGCTCTGCCATAAATTTTCTCTAGTCCATTTGTACCTGAAAGAGTGCTGGAGTCTGTGGAGAAGTGGAAATTATGTACTTCAGTGATTACCAGCCACTCATGGGTCTACACTGGTATTAAATACCAAAATGAAAGAATTTACAATGATACCCATTAATTTTGTTTTATTATCCAGAATTGTGATCAACAAAAGAGAATACAAGCAGGAGTGAGGTCCATTAAAAATGGTTGATAAACCCAGTTGATAAAAGCCTACTTGGATTTCCAACAGGCTTTCCACAGTGTCTCACCAAAGGCTTTTAAAGACAATAGGGGTTAAGAGGGATGAAAGATTGGTTAAAAGGCAGGAAATGGCAAGTAGGAGAAAATGGTGTATTTTTGCAGGGGGGAGAGGTCACTGTTCTGGAGTTCTGCTGGGACCTGTGGTGGGAAGCAAGGCTGTTGCAGCTATCCCTAAATGCGGTTGAAAAGAGTGTGAGTGGGGATATGTGAAAATAAGTTAACAGATATCAAGTTGGTCTGGGTAGTGAAGGCAGGAATTGGCTTTGAGGAATTTCTAAAGGACTTTATGAACCTGAGAGACTGGACAATATAATCGGATACAAAATTCAGGGCAAATAAATGCAAAGCAATTTATGGAGTGAAAGGCAGTCATTTCACATTTAAAAGGTAGCCTGTGAACAGACAAGTTTCCATGTGGGAAGATGATCTTGGAGGTCTGGGAGACAGTTCCATGGAAACATCAGCTCAGTGCTCACTGGCAGTGAGAACACTTGAAAGGGTAGAGAACAAAATAGCAAACACTGCCATGGCTCTTCCTGCACCTGAGTACTCTGTGCAGTTCTGCTCCTCTCATCTCTAACAAGGTATAGCAGAACAGGAGAAGATTCAGAGAACTGGAACAAGGGTCACATCTGTGGCAGTCTGACTTCCATACAGGGAAGCACTGAGTGCACCTCAGCCTGAAAAAGAGATGCCAGGGAGAGGAAAGGACTCTACATAGCACGTACAGTGATTTCTCTTGACCTCTGATAGAGATCTACAAAATTGTGATTAGCAGGTGGAATGTGAACAGGCATCTGCTACTTCCTGCCTCTCCCAGTAAAAGAGCATGTCAAGAAATGAAGCTAATAGGAGTCAGATTGAAAGCAAAGGCAGGTGGTCTGCCTGAGGGTAGAGTACAGGTATTGTGTTGTATGTGCTTGTCCCTTTCAGTCTTCTCTGGGTATCTCCTCACAGCTCCAGAGATACTGGTGGAATGGTCCAGACAGTTTGGAATAGCTCCAAACCAGAACAAGAGGTTTATCACTACAGTGGGCATGACACTGCAGGATATTGCCTTCCATTGGCAACACCTACTTGGCTGGCATCTTCCTTCTGCTTTGGATATAATTAATGTGGGATCAATTCTCTCAAAAGAGGATCAAGCCTACTTCATTTCCTTGGCATCTGCACATTTTCTCTCAGAACAGTTTTTATTCCCACAGGACATGAAATGCTGTGGCAGAGTTGCCAATGGCACTGGATGCTGTCATAGTGGGAGGGAAAATAGCATGGTAAGCTGAATGCTAAACTCCACGACCTCGATTTTCAATATAGCATTGGAGCTTTGATGTGTTCATCACCTCTCTGGCTCTGCTGTGGTGCAGATATTCGAGCTCTCTGAGCTGGTTTTGGTGCCTGTCTCTTGGAAAATGCTGGGACTGTGTATGTCCTGTTTAGCATGAATGGCCATCATGATGTGGGTTTTAAAACAGTGATGTTCCTTCTGAGTCTGCAAGGCGCAACCCTTCCGTGAAACAGCGTGGTGACAACTGTAAGCAACGTGTTACCAGCTCCTGGTGCATTGAAGTGATACATCTTTCTGTGAAATCAGATCTGCATTCCCCACTATGATCTTTCCCAAACTTTGCCGCCCAATGATGAATGAAGTAATTTCCTCTCTGTTCCAAAACTGAACAACTGGAACCTTTTGGAATATCTGGAGGGGAAAAAAAGTTAATCACATTGAATGTACCAGTCTAGGTACAAAACAAATGAAGGAGTGGAAAGAAGAAATTGGTGCATAAGGTAGTGCGAGTATAAAATGAATTTAGGAAGCAGAGAATATAATGAAATTCATTACCAGAAATTTCTAGGTAATTTCTGTGGATTCTTTTTTAGGAAGCATCCAGTGTTGCATGGAATACTTCAACAATTAAGACTGCTTGGAGTCCTTTCATTCAGGCAGTTTATCAATGAAAAATGGTACTGCAAATTTCTGAAATCCAGAGATTGATAAAAGGGGAGGACTATATTCTTTAAAAGTTGCAGTGTTCTGACGTTGTTTAGAATAGCTGAAGTGTGCTTGTTTCTTCTTCAGAATGGGGGCTGCTGTGGAGGAAAAGCCAATGGTCCAGGCTGCTGTGGAGGAAAAGCCAATGGTCCAGGCTGCTCCATGAATGGAAAAGAAGACAGTGTGGTAAGGTGCTTCTCAAGTAGTAGTTTTTCCTTTATTTCTGATCTTTTAAAGTCTTCGATCAGGCTTGTTGTGCACCCAAGCCCGGCGTTTTTATTTTAGCAATATTTATGCAAAGCAGTTTAGACTAATTTATATTTTATGGTCAGAAGAGCATACCTCAGAAAAGGGATCATTGACATAATTTAACATGCCAATGTGAAAGGGAAGTAACTTTTGATTGACAAAAACATATTAGTGTGTTCAGGGTTGAGGCTTCTGACAAGACATGCAGGGGAATCAGAAAAATATGACTGAAGAACCTTAAATGCTGAATCAGGTGGCATCATTTTGCTGTGTTTGCCGTATTTTGCTTTATGAAATAGTAACAGGGATTTGAGTAGAAAGAGGAATGAGTTATGGTTGTATGTGGAGAGCTCTCCCCTCAGTCACTAGCCATTTGCATTTTCTCCGTCACAGACACTGACATCCTCCAGCCTGTTCAATTCTTCTGAGTTCCAGCCACTGGACCCCACACAGGAGCCAATCTTCCCACCAGAGTTAATGGTGAGTTCATTCAAAAAGAAACAGCAGTGATTTGTTGACTTAGTTGTTCTGTACGAGGCTTGAGTGACTCTGTCCTGAGGTAATGGCAGGGCAAAAATGGCTGCTAATAAAAGAAAATGCATGGGCATGGATCCTTCCCTGTTTTATAAAACAGAAGGTGTTTCAGCCAGGGTGGTTTAAAATAAATATGCACGCCAGGTGCCTGCTCCAGCTGTCTAGCTTTCCTCTCTGGTTCTCACCATATGTGTCTCTGCTCTTGGGTTTCCTTCCTTTCCAGTCACCGCCTGTCCGGGGGTGGAACAGTTGCTAAAATCCAAATGTCAATTTACGAGGTCAGATGTGAACTTCTACATCAAATACAGATATATCTGAGCTTGTCTCCCTGTGCTCCCTTTATAGTGTAGGAAGAGAAGTAGGAACTACAGGATGTAGCTGAGTATATGTCTCAAATAGTTGTCTTTTCAAAAAACTTTCCTTACCGTAGCAGGAGTAAAAGTTGGTTAGCTCACAGTGACATTAAAAGTTAGGTGAGATTGGTTTCTCTCCATGTTTCATTCCTGTCTTTTTCGGGGATCCTTCCCCCCGAGCAATGTGTCCCAGCCAGGAATCCAATCCAGCACATGACGCATTTACAGCTGCCTTCACATTTAACAACTGAAATTCAATCATTAATTCTGCTGCTGTACACAGCTTAAATGTGTCATGAGCTACACCATGAGTAGGTTCTCTTAGACCATAGCATAAGAGATACTCAGCTTGAGACAGGGCTCCTCTGTTTCTTCTCCAAGATGTTCTGCCCAAGGGCTGATCTCATGTTTTCTTCAGTCACTGGATGAAGTAGTTAAAAAGGGAATCAGAATCTGGCCTACCAGGTAATTGCAATTCATCAGTGCTAAAGACTGACATTTTTGGATTGAGATGAGAATGGAAAATCCATTGAAGCAACTGAAGCCACGAGCCTCTGCCAGAACCTTGGTCAGATGGAGCTTGCTGGCACAGATCCTGCTAGGGAGATGTGGCAGCAGGATGCCCCTGGCAGTATCAGGAAGGGAGAACTTTTGTCAGCATGAGAGACTTTCATCACTGCTAGCAGAAGGATGGGGAATGGCAAACTGCCAACAACAGTACAGATATCCCAGCCCCCTGTCAGTAACTCGGCTGAGATGGAGCCCAGCATGGCACAGGCATGGGCAGCATGTGAGCAGGGATTCTTGGCTCGATGTAGGGACTGAGCTCTATCTGAATTCCCTTCTGCAGACTCAGAGTAACAAACAGCAGAAGCAGATGTGTTTCAAAGGCGAGCGTGTGATGTGGATCCAGCCCACAACTCTCAAAGAACTGGTGGCTCTCAAATCCCAGTACCCCAATGCCAAACTCGTTGTGGGGAACACAGAAGTGGGTAAGAGAATGACCTGATGCTTATTATGAACAGTTGGAAAACCTTCCGTTAAGTATTTTATGAGAACAGTGCAAAGGTAAACCTCTTTCATGTCATTGCTGTTAGAAAGCTATTTAATTTTCAGGTTACATGTAGGAACAGCTTTTCTTCTCAGGTAGATTAATCTCGCAGTGAATGTTTTTCCCCATTCTGTGCTGTGTCAGGTGAAAAAAATGCTAATCCAGATCTCTCAGCCTTTGTGCTATTTTGTGGAATTTTGAGAAGAGGGGAGTGACGCAGCATAAAATGTCCCCATAATCAAATGAATTCAGTTGTGAAAGCTGCATTTTGAAGGACTTTTCAGTGAGAAAACTCCCAAGACTTGAAATCTTACTGCTTTCTCACACCAAATAGACACCTCTGCAAACATAAGTGCTGAGGAGGAGAGTGCAGACATATTTCGTATTTTTGTTGTCCTGAGCAATTGGTTCATGAAATAATTCCTAAATGTTGTAGGGTTCATTGTATTATTTTTTCTTTCCTGAAGGGTTATGTACAACAGTAGCCATGTTACACAAGTACCAAACAGTGTCTTTTCCTTAAGGTATCGAGATGAGGTTAAAGAACATGCTGTATCCAGTGATAATAGCACCAGCATGGATCCCTGAAATGAATGCTGTTCAGCACACTGAAACAGGTGAGCAAAAAAGAGGCAGAACACCTGCGAGGTGAGTGGGGACTCCGTGGAACAATAAAGAGGGTGTGAAGGAAAATCCCCAGATTAGATATTGTTTTCTGTATGCATTATACCTTTCCCATGCAGGAAGTCAAGTGGTTTGTATGAAAAGAAGTGAGCTGGGGATGTTTAGCCTGGAGAAAAGGAGGTTCAGGGGTGACCTTATCACGTTCTACAACTACCTGAAAGGAGTCCCAAGGTGGGGGTCAGTCACTCCTCCCAGGTAACAAGCGACAGGACAAGAGGAAACTGCCTCAAGCTGTGCCAGGGGACGTTCAGATTGACATCAGGAAGAATTTCTTCTCTGAAAGCAGAGTTTAGCATTGGAATGGGCTGACCATGGAGGTAGTGGAGTCACCACCCCGGAAGTGTTCAAGAAATGACTGGACATGACTTTTAATGCTGTGGTTTGGCTGACGTGGTGGTGTTCAGTCAGAGGCTGGACTCCATGATCTTGGAGGTCTTTTCCAACCTAAATTCTATAATTCCATTGCCTTTAGCTTTGTGATGGAAATGGGTCGAGCTTACAAATAGAAGTACCCAGGACAATGCAGTGTGTGTGGCCCAATGTCTGGTAGGATATTTAAAGTGTTGGAAGTTGGAGTTCACTTCTCAAAGGACAAAATAATACCTATAGGAGGCCAATATGTTAGTGATACACTGATGCAATAGGGTGATGGGTTACTGTCATGTGGGAGACCGCACCAGCACGAGCTGTGATTTAAAGGTGAATTTTGTTCTGAGGAGGTGATGTTTGCATGCAGTGTGTTCTAAATAGCCTGGTGTAACTGAAGGTCTAGTTAAACTCAATGGCATCTAAGCTTTGCAGACACAGTAACCGTCCTTCTGTGCCTCAACATTTTGGAGAACAACAGCCCTTTTCCTTTGTTTGATTACAGGGGTCACCTTTGGCGCTGCCTGTACCCTGAAGTCAGTAGAGGAGGTGATGAGGAAAGCAGTGGCAGACCTTCCTCCATCCAAAACAGAGGTCTTCCAGGCTGTCCTGGAACAGCTGCGGTGGTTTGCAGGGCCGCAGATCAGGAATGTTGCTGTAAGTGACTCGGGAGCACCAGGGGCTGTAGCTGAAAGCTCAGTCTGAGGAGCTGCCCTGCCTCATGCACTGTTGGTGTGCCCTGTGCTTCTCACAAGAGAATGTTTGCAAACCTTGGGGAAGAAACCAGCACACAAAAGTCAGCCCCAGAAAGTGGTGGGGTTTCAGGGGGTGTCTGTGCAGCACTGATGTCACACATCCAGCTAGCAAGGGAAACATGGCAGTTGTCCAGGTCTTCCATTGCTGTTATCACCAAGTGGGGGAAATCGCAGTGAGATTTGACTAATTTAATAAAAAAGGTATTTAGAGTGTTGTACCAACTTCAGAGAAGCAGGTGTGTGTATTATTATTACCATGACAACTAGGGCAGTCATAGTGTTAATGGGGAAGGTGTGTTCAAATTTCCTCTAGTTTTAAAGGGGAAGGTGTGTTCAAACTCTGTGTGCTCTAAGAAAAAAAAATGAAGCAAGCAGTTAAACTAACCTACCAAACAACAACTTTTGTTCCACGAGACACTGTGCTGTACATTTGTATTGGAGCCAAAAACCTTGGGTTCCTGATTGTTACTGAAAAGACCCATTTTTAACTTTGTGAATCTTCCCTTAATGGCAGCTACAGTGATTGAATTTTGGCATGGTTGTGCGTATGAGGTTTGAGCATAAGATAGTCTTGATGCGTTAACAAAACACTGTTCTAAATCCATTTCAGGCAAATGTTAATATTGTCTGAGACATCATCTGATTTCATGGGTTTAGGTTTTCCCAATTAATTAAAGGCCAAAAATTGCTTAGATTTTTTAACATTTATCTCATGCGTTACTTTCACTCTAGGCTATTGGTGGGAACATAATGACAGCAAGCCCAATTTCTGACTTAAATCCTGTGTTAATGGCAAGTGGAAGCAAACTGACTTTGGTATCAAAAGGTAAGTTACTTAAATTTCCCTGTGGGACTGAGGGGAGTGGGATGGGCAGCAATCCTCTGCCATAGGTTGTTATGTCAGGCCAGAACTTGAAAGTGGAAATTACCATTACTAGTCTGAGTCTACAGTGTTTTCACCCTTTTTGAGGTGAAAGTCCTAAAGCTAGGCCTAAGAATTGGCTTGCTAAAGAATTTTGCACTTTTTTGCCAGATTGAATGTCTGGTACTGCCTTTGTACTTACAGATATGTCCTTGTGAAGAGCTGGTTGAAGATGTGTATTAATGAAAAATGATAGGCATGAAATAGTTTCTGTCACTGTCATACTTTAGTCCTTCTGGTTTATTCAGATAAAGACTGAAGTTTGCTTTGTTTTGTTTTTCTAAGAAGAAAGCCAAGCATCTCAGTTTTTATTTGTTCTTAGGAACATTTTTCAAAAAATAGGATCCTTGAAGTAAGTGGACTGTCTGATCAGTAAACTGAATGCCAGTTTGTGTGTAGGCCATAGAAAGGAGAAAAAGGGAGATTTCATTAGGGTGTTGGAAACTGGCTCACCTGGAAGGTCAGCTTTAATTAGATAAAGAAGGAAGGAGGTCTCTTTGATCAGTTCCTGTGCAAAGAAAATTTAATAAGTAGGTGGAAGCTGTCATGGCTTATTTATGGAAGCTGTCCATAAATACTGAAGTAAATCTGAGAAAGGTTTTCATGATTTGGTGAAAGAGGGTGGAAAAATGAAATTGGATACCATATCAAGAATGATTTGTGTGGGTTGAAGCCTCTTTCACACATACCTTTGTCATTCTTCATTTATTCACCATTGATGTCCCTTTGCTCTACAGAGGGCAAAAGGACTGTCACGATGGATGACAAGTTTTTCACTGGCTACAGAAAGACAATAGTTAAGCCTGAAGAAATACTTCTCTCTGTTGAAATACCCTACAGCAAGGAGGTAAGCTTGTAAGAAAAAACTCCACTGTCTGTGGAGCTAAAATGCTGTTATTTGAGTGTTGTTTTCAAAGTTAAGGACCTTTTTCCTGACTGACCTTTAAATGCTTATGTAGTCCCAAGTGGACCAGGAAACAAGTGAATTATTTGGAGAAAATCTAGCAGCACACTATTTTTGACAAGCAAGGGGAGCAGGGCTCTACGATAAATTATGGCAAACCCAAGAATTTTTCTAGTGCAAGAAAGAGAAGTTTCACTTTATAAGCTTGAAGCTTTTTGAGTGCATTTGGTAATGATGAAAACTGTCAAAGTGGTGTTCCCAGAGGTAGAAGTTCTGCTTGAAAAGTAGTACAGAAAAGATTTTAGCAATTTCTGATGCAGAGCGAAGTTAATGTGCCAAAGATTCCTGCTTAATTTCTGTGAGCTGAAATGGGAAAATAAATGGGGAAAAGTCTGTATGGATAAAAGGGCAGCTCAGTTTCTGCATTGTTGTCTTGCAGAATGTAAACCACAAGGACTGACTATTAGGGCATTTTGGCCATGTGGACTTGCAGCTTCAAATGAGGCTGCAAAACTTGCTTCAAACAGAACGAGTGCTTCTCTGCTGTAGTGTAGCAGCATAATCCACAACTGATTCAGAGTGTCTAGGAAGTAAAATTCTTCCTTTTCCATTAGGGCTGAGAACATCAGACTGTAATTTTATGCTTGTGGAGGTATTTACCTTCTTAGGGCTTGTGGCCCCAAGTCATAAGATGCAAGGATTTGCAGTATAGTGACACATTTTCTTTATAAATGGAAAACACTGATTTACTTGAAATGCCATTATATTATGGGACAGAACTAATAAATCCCTTGTCTATCCTCTCTAATTATTCTATATAACTACTAAGCGAACAAAATTATTTTATTTAGGGTGATTTTCCATCTACTTCCGAGCGATCCTTCTTTGGTCTTGTGATAAAAGCATCACTTTTTGCCCAAATGAGAAACACACTTGAGGTTGCCAATGGAAAACACCATATTCCTTCATCCATATGACAGTCATATGGCAAATTCACAGAAAACCCAAATGTTTACAGGCTAGGGCAGTGGCTTCAGCCCTAGGTTATATGCAGCTCATTGATCTGAAAAACTAAAACAACTTTTGAACTCTCAGCTTCAAGGTTTCTTGGCTGATCTTTGCTCACAAATAAGGAGGCTGAAGTTCTTCAGGGTGTGTCTGAAGGTGCTGGCCTGTGGCAGGCAAAGTTTTCTGCAACTGTGATTTCCTCATGAATGAAAGCAGGGCTGTTCCAGCACGCAGCTAGATAGAATTTTTTGTATTATCTTTGTCTGAAACTGGTGTTATGTCTTGCAGTCATGTAACTTGTCACACCGAGGGTAAGACTGGCCAAACAACAGAAAGAATTAACATGCTCTGTTGTTTGCCAGGAGACGCAGGCAGGTATATGTAATGTGATGGTTCACTTACCTACACTCCTGGTGAGGAAAGGTCGCGAGTGCCTTTCCTCCCACAGGACTCTGAATGGAGAAAATTAAGGTGTTTCGTGAGGAGTGAAGGCAAATATTGCCCTCTTGTTGCAATCATGCTATTGGAAAACTCTTGATTACGCAGTAAGAGAGGAGGCTGCTTTTTCTCCTCTTTGAAAGCTAATTGTTTCAACTAGCAGAGTGGCAGAATGTCCTCACTGGAAGGATGCTATTGATGCTCCTCTGCTGTTATCTGCTGTCTGCTGAGTAATTATTTGAATTCAGGAAATGAAGCACACCCTTCAGTTATACCTCCAGTAACAAGTCCTTGATGCACAAAAGGGGCCTCTTGTGAAGCTTCTCGTTGTCAACAGAAAAGAAATTATCCTATCCAATAATGAAAGAATTGCTGTCCACTTCAGATTAGAAGTAATTAATGGAGCAGACTGCTGTGCTGTGTGGAGTCGCTTGGCTGAGCTATTAGAGAAGAAACTCGTCAGAAAACTCTCCAGAAGGGCAGTGCAAAGACCTCAGATCTGCTTCCTCTCTTAGTCTGCAGGGTGCCTGAACAGCAATTTGTTCTAACCTGCAGTACAGGCAAGAGGACTGACCATGCTGTGACTCCGGGGTGACACTGTTACATGTGTGTCCTGGGAGAGTGTTAATCTCATATTTACAGCCACTCTGCTTAGGAGAGTTCCTGAGTTTTGTGTGCTGTAGTTGCTGATGCGTTTACAGGAATCTCCTTGCTCTGTGGAGACCAGGATAGTAACCGAGAATTCTATTTGCAGTAACAGATTAAATTTTTCTGTAACTAGTCTGGTCTACTCTAGAACTGAGAGACATTTGTGATTACCGATTTCAGTTCTTGCAGATTTCAAGGAAGGGAAGGGGTTTAGGATATGGGTTTTACTGATTAGCTGTCCAGCTTAGCAGCCTGGGAGGAAGAAAAACTTACTGGGAAACTGTAATTTTGTTTATGCACAAACAATCTGTCTTGGTTCTTCCTCTTGAGATACGGAAAAATGTGACAGGTATGAGCAGATCTCTGTCAAAGCTTGTTTCCCCCACTTGGTAACAACCACTGAACTGATACATTAGAATTAATCATTGAATAATGTGAAAATAAACAGTGCTGCCTGAACAAACATGTCCTGCTTGGCCCTGAATCAACCAGATACTGTTTCCTGGAATAGCTTGTTCGTGTAGAAATAGGTCAACAGCTTGTCCACATTCATACTCCAAAGCATGCCAAGGTAGAGAATAAAGAAATATTTTCCTGTCTTCCAGGGTGAATACTTCTCAGCTTTCAAGCAGGCTTCCCGTCGTGAGGATGACATTGCTATTGTGACCTGTGGGATGAGAGTCCTGTTCCAAGATGGCACAAGCCGCGTGGAGGAGATAAAACTAAGCTATGGAGGAATGGCTCCTACAACTGTCCTGGCACTAAAAACTTGCAAGGAACTCACTGGCAGGTAGGAGTTTTTCTGTGATTGAAAAGACTGTCTAATGGAACTGTGTTGATTTTTACAGGAGCAATTTAAATACCCTACATCCTCTCTCAAAGGAGAAAGTGTAGTTACACTTCTTCCCCTTCTGCAGCAGTGTGTTTTGTGTGATGCCTTGCTTCCTCCAGTATGCCTTACCCTCAAAGATCCATGTCATTCTCTCATTCAGAGAGCCATTTTCTTGCCAAATCCACTCATCTGTTGAAGTGGACAGAAGCTAGACGTGTGCATGACCTACAAAACTGGGTTCATTTCAAACTGGCTGGAACAATCAGTGCTTTTATCATGTAATAACTTTGCCACATCTTTAGGGAAGGTAACATGAGCCCAAGATGACAGCAAAGCACACACATACGCTATGAACAGATAGAACTGATGGCTGTTGCTTGAGAGCTTGTGGGAACAGCATGAAGCTGTGTCACGAGAGTTTTAGGTTGGATATTAGGAAAAGGTTTTTCACCCAGAAGGTGGTTGGGCACTGGAACAGGCTCCCCAGGGCAGTGGTCACAGCGCCGAGCCTGACAGAGTTCAAGAAGCGTTTGGACAACGCTCTCAGGCACATGGTGTGATCCTTGGGGTGTCCTGTGCAAGGCCAAGAGCTGGACTCGATGATCCTGATGGGCCCCTTCCAACTCAGCATATTCTGTGATTCTGTGTCAGAAGAGTTAGTCTGCCCTGGTGAATTTAGGTCTGAACAAGGGCTTTGTGTCACATTTGTTCCCTTGCAGAGACTGGAATGAGAAGCTGCTGCAGGATGCCTGCCGCTTACTGTCGGGCGAGATGGATCTGTCTCCTTCTGCTCCTGGGGGGATGGTGGATTTCCGACGCACACTCACCCTCAGCTTCTTCTTCAAGTTCTACCTGACAGTCCTTCACAAACTGAGCAAGAGTGGCACTGTGAGTGCTTCTTGGGAAGGCAGATTTGGGGAAGGAGAGCCTCTTTGTGCTGCCTTGGTGGGGAAGGCATGGGGAGGGTTCAGATTTGAGCAGAGTCACACTTGCTAACAAAATCCTCANTGTGCTGCCTTGGTGGGGAAGGCACTGGGAGGGTTCAGATTTGAGCTAACAAAATCCTCGCTGCAGTAGCTGCCAGAGCTACTCTACTGCTTGCATAACAGTGACTTGTGTATCTTGCCACTTGCTTCCTCGTGGCACCCTCACCTTGTGGTAGAAGGGTGTTGCTCTGTGGATTCACAGGATCATTCCTGGACTTCTCCCATTTGCTGCATGATAAGTGGTCTTGTGGGTCTGTGGTTATCTTGGCACAGAGCCTGAGCCGTGTTTGCCTTTAACTCAGTAGATTATGGGTTACCTTAAGTGGAAGATGGAGAATGGATAATATCTGGAGCTACTAGAGAATGTGAGAAAGAAATTGGAAGGGAAGGTGATTTTCTTTAATATGTCTCTGGCAGAAAAATATGTGTGAGCCCATCCCTTCAAACTACATCAGTGCTACAGAGCTGTTTCACAAAGATCCCATTGCAAATGCCCAGCTCTTCCAAGTAAGTAGCAGCTTTCCCAAGTAAGTAGCACTGTCAGCATGGCATAGACCCAGGCTTTTTCTGCACCTCAAACTGTGCTTCTTATCTTCTTGTCTCCCTGAGTATGGTCATCACATAAACTCATATAATGCCATGCATGAAGCTTGTATTTGGGTGTCAGTCTTTTCCTCACTTTAGGGTACTATTCTTTCCTGTCATTGCCCAAGACTGTTGCTGGGAGCTTTATAAAAATCGCTTTGCTTCCTGTAGCCAAACTGAAATTGCCCTTCTGCTTTCCCCAGTTATAACCTGCCTTTCTTGGCATCTCTCAGGCTTCAGACTAGGGATGTATCTTTCTTATTTCTCTGTTAGTGACCCATTCTCTTCAGCTTTGAGAGCAGAATTCAGTTTCAGAACCTGAACCTTCCTATGCAAGCTGTGAAATCAAACCCTTCTCTTCCACAGCAATTTCAAAACCCAAACCCGTTTCACTTCATTCCCTACAGCTCCCCTCTGTGTAGCCACATCTTGTGGCATCTTGTTTACCTTCCTTGCCCGCAGGACTGAGCCCCCATCCCATTCCCCATTCACTAGAATGTCTCACAGTGCCTTTTGCTCTCTCATCAATGCTTCCATCCCCTTCCACCCAAGCCAGTAGTAGTCAGCCATGTATTTTACTCCAGGAAGTGCCCAAGGGTCAGGCTGTGGAAGACATGGTGGGCCGGCCTCTGGTGCACGTTTCAGCAGCCAAACAAGCCAGCGGAGAAGCTGTGTACTGTGATGACATCCCTCACTATGAGAACGAGCTGTACCTAACGCTGGTGACCAGCACCAAGGCCCACGCTAAGATCCTGTGAGTGTCGCTTCTGAGTTCCAGATGCTGGAAGCGTTCCAGTGCCTGGTGGCTTAGAAAACATCAATCTGTCAGGGTGTGGGTGAGGGAAAGGTTTTTGCTTAGGTGGGAACTCCAGTTCCTTGCACATTGTTGCACGGAGGCGAGCTGTGTGTGTGACAGCTGCCTTGCAAGTCTATGTCACTGGGAATATGAGCGAATTAACACCAAACTTTGGGCTTTGCTGAAGCACAAAAACCCTCAGCCTAGGCAAACTTTTTGCATTTCCCATCTCTTATACTCAGGCATGCAGGTTTAAAAAGGAGCAGATCAGGAGAGCACCACAGTGGCTGAGATGTCATTTTAATCTCTAACCAGAGCATGCAGCTTGAAGATTCTACCTGCCTGAAAAATTAGGTTATAAGATGCAGTTCTACTGCTGGTGAGTCAGCTGTATGCACTGGGGTTTTGTACAGTGCTTGTCTGCACTGGCTGTGGTCAAACCCTCTGCACAAAAGTCATTTGTGAATTGGCTTCAGCTATGAGGTGTAGCCCTGTTTGTGCTCAGCTGTAGCGAGGTGGACAGGTCAGTATTTGGAAGTGCAGCTGTCTCAGAAAACATCTTGTCCATCCAGGGCATGACTGGTACCTAATTTGTAACAATGGTGAATAACCAACTCTGAAAGGCCAATCCTGGCAGGTAATGCCATCTACATTCTCATATGAATTTTAATGCTGTTATGTTGCAGGACTGACTGCCCCCACAAACCCTAATTTTGTTTACGTGGTGGTGGCTCCACAGGCTCTCATCTGCCCTCAGCTTCTTTATGTGGGACACTCTGTGTCACATTGGCTTGGGTCATGCTCAACGGCCTTGCAATGGGCTGTTCATTCCTTAGGCAATACTTCCTGCCTAGTTAGGCTTCCTGTCCAGAGGTTTCCCACTGTGGCATGGGCAGCACGGTGCTCATGGATGCACAGATGTAGTAGTTGACTCCCTAGGTTATGAAAGAAGCTGCTCTGTCATCACAGTTAATTTTTAGGTGTTGCAACGTGCAGTGCAGACTCTTGAGTGTTGTTACCACCACCCGGACAGATGGAGAGATAGAGAAAGCATCATATCCATGCTTGTGACCACAACACGCAGTGTTTTCTAGAAGCTGCTGTACACAAAATTCTCTTGCATTTACGTTGTGTACGCGTATTTCAGGCCGGGAGCCTGTAATATTCTGTAGAGGAAGAGGCAGAATATTTAATCAGGGGACAAAAGTATCTCAACCTATGATTTTGTCAGTCAAAATATTGACTCTGAAAACTTCCACTTCATCCGAGTCACATTTTGAGCACCAAGTGTAAATCAGACATCATCTGCCTCTGCATTTGTAACTAAGGGAAAGTGTTAGGGGGTTGTTTCTGAGCTACTGCTGCAGAGACCCAAGAAAAAGAACTTTACAAGGAAAAATAGCATTTTGAGTTCCTGCTGTCTAAGGGTTCATGTGGGAAAGTTCATTCATATATTTGATGTCTTTTCAGAGAAGTCTGTGGCTCACTGGGATGCATTAACAGCTGCTTTCAGGCACAGTTTATATCAAGCTTTCAGGAATCTAAACAAGTTGCTGGAAAAAATTGCAGCAATTTACAGAAGGCAATAAATCATTTAGTCAGCAAAATCAAAGCCACAGCTCTTCTATTCACAACTGTTTCTCTGTAAAGCCAATATACAGAATATTGCAAAAGGAACCTGAAAGTCTTTTGTAATACATTTTTACTAAGTTCTCCACATAAAAATTAAATTATATTGCCCTTTTATAGTTATTTTGTCACTGAGTTTTAAGTCTATATATGATTCAAGAGACAAACATTTTGGTTAGATACTTCTTTTGCTGATTACCAAAGAAGGCCTTTCATGAAGATTTTTGTATTTTCGAGCATCACTTCTTTTTCATCCTCTTAAAAACCCTGACGCTTCCTTGTGATTGATCCTCAACAATTTCTCCCTGTCTCACCCATGGCAGGTGATACATGTCTGCACTAAAATTTCAAATTTATCCATAGACAGGGAATTCTTGCCTTCATGGCAAGAATCATGGCAGCTAAGAACACAGTGGAGGCACAGCATCACTAACACGAACTTGTCATCAGAAGATCTTTAGTACGTGAGGCAATTGGGTCAAATTCAGACATGTCTTAGGGAAAAGATGTGTGACATAGTCAAAAGAAGCAGACTGGCGATCGTCTCACAGTCAGGATTAACATTTTCGTATAGATCCCAAATGATTTTAGTCTAGTATGTTACGCTTTCTGTCATGGTCTCACATGATGTTCACGTGGCATAGCCAAACTTGAGGGAATCAGGCCTGAATTTGTATTGGAATCTCGTAATTGCTTGCACAAAGAAAAAATGAGAAATAGCACTTTCTGTCCTTCTTTCTTTAGTTCTGTAGATGCATCTGAAGCTCAGAATGTTCCTGGGTTCGTGTGTTTCGTCTCCGCCGAGGATGTTCCTGGCAGTAATATCACTGGCATCGCTAATGATGAGACTGTCTTTGCTAAGGATGTGGTATGTAGCTAAAAATAGCCTTTTTCAGTCACGCTGCTTGGGAGGTAACATTTCTCATATTGTCCGGTCAAGTCCTCTACCTTATGCAGAGATAATTCTAACTGCACTGCAGTCAATAGAAATCCTGGGGCCAAATTCTACAAGGCCTGGGTCCCTTTGCCATGTGCCCCTCTCCTCTGCGTTATCGCCATGATTCTTCTCTAAGCTGCATCCCTCTGGGACAGGCTCACTCAATTGCTCTCCAAATTTGCTTGTGATTACTTTCCCTGGGCTGATTTTTAATAGACTGGTCCGAACAAACTGCATAAAAGGAATGGAAAAAGAGAATTATCGTGAGTCTCTCGTTACTGCCTACACACACCCCAAATGATGGTGGGTCCTAACCTTGCCTGTAGGTCACTTGTGTGGGTCATATCATCGGTGCAGTCCTTGCAGACACACAAGAACATTCCAGGAGAGCAGCTAAAGCTGTGAAGATTGAGTATGAAGACCTTAAACCTATTGTCACAATTCAGGTAAGATGGCTCAGTTCTGCATCTGCAGTTGGCTTGGGACCCCCTGATGTCCAGTTCTGTTCTCACACATGTGGTTACTTAACCCCCCGTTTTGCTTGTGTTTGTTGGTGCAACAGGATATGGATAGAAGGAATCATTTGTGTATTTAAATATAAAGAAGGCACATCTTTGATGCCCTACTGATTTAGAGTACATTAACTTGTTCTGTGCTATTTAAAGCTGAAACAAATAAACCTGGCTCTGGTAGATATATTGTGCTCAGCAGAAATTTGTTTTAATGAACGAGGTTACTGTGAGTTACATTCTTACCCACAGAGGCTTGCTTTTAACATTCTCTGGTATGACCCTGCAGGCTTCATTGATATCCATTCCCTCTTCATTCTCTCATTTATAACAAGCAATAATAAGGTGTGAAAATGTCATTTCTAGCTCTGTCACTGCACTGCTTCTCTGAGATTTCTGCGGACCACTTGTCTAGTTTCTAAGCTGATGAAATTTATTTTCAGGAGTTCACTCCCTGCTGTGAACTGTATGGACACAGTCTTAAGTGTTTTTTCTCAAATCTGAAGAAGTTCATGTCAACAATGTGTGATCATTTCGTGCTTTTTAAATTTTTTTAACTAGAAAATTTGTTGGCAAGATTTCCTTATGAGACAGTAAAAGCAAATGATATCTACACAGCATTCATATCTAGAAATGAGAGAAAAATATATAAAGCCATTTTTAATGGAGAAATTAGAAACATAGAATTCTAATGAAATGTTTTTAATAGTCACTATTTTGTAACATGGATTTTGTAATGTGAATTGTATTCATGCAAATACAAAGAGTCTGTGCACTGTCTGGTACAGACATCGGTACTGTCATGTGAGGACAGAGATTTTGGGTTGTTTGTATGATTTGTGGATCAACAAACAATATGTGAGAACTTTGCCTTTTCTGAGCCTTCTAGTTGTTTATTCAATCAGGGAACATGAGAGTGGAGCCAAAAAAGGTGCTTTTTTTGTTTGTTTTTGTTGTTTGATCATTCTGTGGGGTTTTTACATTACGGAAAGCTTCCGTTTTGGCAAAAGGAAAATGCCTTTGTAAAACTTCCCTTAGGAAGATGATTCTATATTAGCCAGAAGTGAACTACTTCTGTACTTCTTATCTGAGGGATTTCGTTTTCTCTTTGTTTTGGTTTGTTTTGTTTTGTTTTTGTTTTTTTTTTTGTTTTGGTTTGTTTTGTTTTGTTTTTGTTTTTTTTTTTTTCTCCTTTTTCCCACCTTATGGGCTACAGACAAGAGTTAATATAAGTTGTCAGTTATAGCTCTGGTGGCTACAGGCCTTGAGATTCTGGTTCCACAATATAAAATTAGTCACAAGGAGTACCTTAAGATTGTCCAGTTATGGTGTTGGTTGGGAAATTGCAGTGTTGCCAAAAGTTATTTTGTACTGCTTTTAGTTGAGTCTCTTGGCTATTACCATAGTTAGTGTCTGATAAGTTCTTGTGCTTTTTATCTTGGATATTTCTTCTTCAGTCAGAGGAAGCTTTGCTTTCATTCCACTTACACAAAAATGTCATTGTGTCATTCTGTTTCCTAGGAAGCTATTGAGAAACAATCCTTCTTTAAAGGTATAAAGAGGATTAATAAGGGAGATGTGAAGAAAGGATTTCAAGAATCTGATCACATTTTGGAAGGTGAGAATAAGCATAATAATTATTTTACAATAGGATAGTTTGTGACAAAAGAAGTCAAGCTATCAGCCTCCTTTTTATGCATATGATACTGAGAGTAAGGCTTGCAGGACTAAATTAATTTAATATAAAGTTTCAGACTGGTATACAAATTTTATTGTTTCAAACAGACCTGGATGCTCCCAGCTGTGTCCCCAGAAAACACTCTCATTCAATGAAAGGACACATTTTTCTTGAGCAAATATTCTACAAAGTGTTTTTTTTTTTTCTCCTGAAATTCTTCCCTGTCCAGATATAGTCTGCTCTAAATCTTATAGACAGCCAATTTCCTTTAATCTGGTGTATGGCTGTGTCTTAGGAAAATGGGACACAATGAACAGATCAGGGCCGTGACTGAGAAATGAGGTTGATTCTGACATTTAATTGTGTGTAGCATGACTGGAGATTGTACCCTCAGCACTGCCAGGTAAGATGTCCTGGGAAAGAGCCACATGCAGTGATAGAGAGTTGATTCCCAGTTAGATCATCTCGAGGCATTTTGGGTTTCTATTTTTGTTCTCCTGTTTTAAAGTCTATAACCTTGTATTTTATCTACCCAGCTAGACTGTACATGATGTATTTTTATTCTTATCTCAGTGGTGTTATTGAAGCAGTCCTGAAAGGCACCAAAGACGGCATCTTAAGGGATGCTGGATCAATGCCGTGGTGTGCAGGCTTATTTTTGAAATGCCAGCCACTTGTGTTTTGAAATGACAATTTCTAGAAAGTGGAGAGGATGTATGCCTGGATTTTTTATTGTGTTTTGTTGTTTCGCTTTGAGTTTTTTGTTGGTTTTTAAACATTGAACCAGAAGTGTCAGTTTTAGAGCTAGTGATATCCAGTGCTGGGCAAAGCAAAGGGTTGTCAGTTAACACATGTCCAAAAGGCAGTAGATTGAAAACAACACGTGATGGGAGACACCTTGTAACACCAGGGGCACTTCTTTCAATTTTCTAGGAGAGATGTACATTGGTGGTCAGGAGCATTTCTACCTGGAAACTCACTGTACTTTGGCTGTGCCAAAGAGAGAAGATGGTGAGATGGAACTCTTTGTGTCGACCCAAAACCCAATGAAGACACAGGTATTTCTTATGAACTGGGTGCCTAAAAGGCATTTGTTTCTCAGTTTCAGACTAGATGAATGGTTGTTTTGTGGTTGCTCTTATTTTATTCTTCAGTTAAAAAAGCACATAGGCTTAGAGTTGGGTGAGGGATCTAAAGTCCTTGTCCATCCAGCTGGAGTCCCGAATCTCCTTCCAGGTGACAGAGGTATTTCTGTTGGCAGCCCATCTTTGTTAAGAGGGATTACATGCTTAGCCCTTTCTGGAGAGGGTCCCAGCTGCTCAGGAGACACGGTGCTTGAGTGACACATCAGAAGTGGTGGTGACACATGAGAGGTGGTGAAACCTCTGTTGGCTGTGCACCAACTCTCCCATTCCATGAGACAGGCTGCTGGCACCATGGGGTGTCCTTGGCCTGTTTACTGGCTCACCAAGACTGCCAAAAGGTCTCTCAGTACAGTGAAAGTGGTATGAATGTCAAACCCTGTGCTAAATGAGTCCTATGGCTTGGTAACCTCATCTCATCTCAGTCTCTTCCTGAATCTGGCCCTGTGTGCTGCAGCACTGTGCCTTTTCCCCTCAGGGATCAAATGCTGGGCTTATTGGCTCCAGTTGCATCAAATCCAATATTTGCACTGTTGGAATGGTTTCAGGAAGGCAATGCCTTGGCATCTAGTTCTTAACACCAGCTGAGCTCTCTGTTTATCTTTAGGAGTTTGCTGCTAATGCACTGGGAGTGCCTTCAAATCGGGTTGTGGTTCGAGTGAAAAGAATGGGAGGAGGATTTGGTGGAAAAGAGTCTAGGAGTACTATTTTGACATCTGTAGTGGCTGTTGCAGCCTTCAAGTAAGTTTGGGTGAGGGGAACAGGGATTTTTTTTCTTCCTTCAGACTGTCCCAGGCTGCCTCTTTCTGGAACACCATTTGCACTGGAGCACTTTCAATACTCTCCATGTCTTCTTACCGTACAACTTATAGCAAGCTTGGAATTTCCCAAAGGAGGTGTCTAATGGGTTCTTAGCTGGTAGAAGGGATTGAACCTTCACAGAGGGGCTAAGTTTATGCAGGAATGTCAGCTTTTAATAGGAAAGGGGGAAAAACCTCCTTATTCTTTATTCCTTTGGTGCTCTCTGAAAACTCTTGTATCTCAAATTATTTGCCTCTCCCCCTCACTTCACCTCAAACCATTTCAAAATCCAGCCCCAGCCATGTTTATTGTTTTGTTTAATAAAGGTATGAGAATCTCTTCCTTGTTCAGAACTCTACTACACCAGTCTTGCACCATTATAAGTCCGCTCTTCTGCAACCTCCCTCTTTGGATTTTTCCCTAGGTACAGTGGCAGGCCTTGGAACCCACACTTTTCAAACCCCTAACTGCTCAGGCAATGAATCTAGGCTGTAACCATTTGTGAAGAGTAGATTGGAAATATGCTCCTGGTTTCTGGAGTTCTGCGGTGGCCTCGTGTTTAACTGTGCAGGTTTTGGGTGAACATGGCCTCTGAGATGACATTTCTGCCCTGTCTGTAACCCTGCCCTTCCCAGTACTGCCCTTGCTGGCAGTGCTAGAGCGATCTTGCAACACAGCAGCAATTTGATACAATACCTTTGGAAGAGAATGGCCAAAATGAAACTTGAAACTCTGTTTTTAAATCGGCTTCATTTTTTTTCCCGTTCTGAGCAAACAGCCTGTTTTCTCTAATTAATCAGTAATACATTTGCATTCTTTTCTTCTCTTTATCTCTGCCAGCCAAACCACTGTTTGACATCCTGGAGGTTACAAAGTAACGTCTATGACATTCCCTAGATACTTGTACAACCTGAAGAGGAGCACTCGGAAGGCAAAATTGTTTAAAAATAAAGGGCAACTGCTACTCTTCCCCTTGTTTTCCTCCTTGGATAATAAATAAGCAAATAAAAAACAAGGTCAAATTGAAGGCTAGTTAGTACTTTACTTTGCATTGTTATATAATTCCTATGGCATTCTCTCTTTCAAAGCCAAAAGAGTGCCTTGAGAAATAGTCTGGGAAACAGTGATTGCTCAGTTATTTGCATCTGTCCCTATAAGAAATTATCCTTTTTAATACAAGTCTTTGCAAGAGTTTTCACAAACAGGTCCCAACTTTGGAGACCTTTTTTAACTCAGTCTTGCCATTTTCTTAAGAAGAACATATATAAACCAAGCAGTTTACCCTTACTGTCCATTGTCTCTGGAAAGACAAAGAGAAGAGTCTTGTTCTGGAGGAACTGTATTGTGCACTTCAGGCTTTGCCTAAAAACTGTGTTTTTTAACAGAACTGGCCGTGCAGTGAGGTGCATGCTGGATCGAGATGAGGACATGCTGATAAGTGGTGGGAGGCACCCCTTCCTGGGGAGGTACAAGGTATGCACACACATGAGGAGAATCCATGTGGTCTCGGTGCTGTCCCCTGAGACTTCAGAGAGCAGTAAGATATTGTGAAAACACTTGCTGCTGTGGTCATTTCACTGCTGATCTCCCCTGCTGCAAATGGGCCAGGTCAGATGGGCTGCAGCATTTTTCCTGGTAAAGTGCTGCAGAAGTTATTTTGGCTTGCATGGTTCCCTTCTTGTGACTTCGGCAGAAATAATTCTGTCTTCCTTGCAACCAAGACTTTGCCCTTGCTGACAATCACATTGCTTTTAGAGGCTCCCCCATTCCTTTAAAGCATCCGTTACACAGCAATGTGCTTTGTTAACTTCCTTTCTGCTTCAGTCCCCCTCCAACTGCTGCTGCTTTTGAAAGCAAAAAAACCCTGTTAAGGGAATTGTGGCTGTGGTAAGCAGCCAGCATCTAATTTAGAAGAGTTCTCTGGAACAAGACTGAAACATGCATGGACCCTTTACTGGGGACCCCCCTCAGCTGCTGCCTGTGCCTGTCCTGTGCTTCACTGGGGACAGTCAGCCCTCTCTGCCTGTGTGAGATCCATTCAGTTTTTGGAGGGAAGCCCAAACCGGAACATTTTGTAGAAAACTGTTTACTGAGGAGACTCTCTTGGCAGGTTGGTTTCATGAAGAATGGGAAAGTCAAGAGTCTGGAGGTGTCATACTACAGCAATGGGGGCAACTCTGCAGACCTCTCTCATGGTGTAAGTAAAATTTTCTGAATGGCTAATTAAGCAGAAGGTGTTTTTCTGTGCAACTTTTTGCTCTGCCTTCAGAGAGCTGTTGCCTACTGCATTGCTTGCACATGCAGCTCTTTGATGTGACCGAAAACAGAGTTTGAAGGGCTTTTGGAGCTTCTACAAATGCTCTCTGAGCCAACTGACCTGCTTTGGCGTGTGGCACCTAATTCTTATGGATGCTGTAATAGCTTGGATTGAGCAAAGGGGTCAAGAATATTTGCTTTGCATTACAGAGGGCTGTGATGGAAAAGTAGTTGCACAATGCAAGATGACTGATAGATCCCCAGCTCTGGGAAAAGATAGTTCATTGCAAAAGGAAGCATCCCAGTTAATAGGCTGATCAGGGCAGAGTGCCTAAATCAACAAGCTTGTTAAGGACTGGCTAAAGCCAACACTGTGTTCACAAGCAGTAAGGACAAAAAATGGGTCTGAGCTCTGAGTTGGTCTCCAAGAAGTTTTGCACTGATGAGTAAAAAACTCTCCTCTTCTGTCGTGTGAATGACCAATAGCCTAGTGTCACTCAGGTTTATTCTAGCTTTCTCCAGTCCACTGAGTCTTTGATAATTTTCTGAAGAAATGGATGAATTTCAATAGGAAAGAACTGTAAGAGCTCTCTACCAGAGCCACATTTGATGCTGGCAACGTGGCTGGTGCTGGGCAGAGCAGAATAGCAGGCAAGTGTCTTTGCTTAAGCTGAGAGCCTGTTTGAGAGGACCTCTATGTAATTGTCTTTTTGACTGTGTCTGAATCAGGGGACTGGAAAGTGCTCCGTGTAGAAATAAGATTGGGTTGTGCGTGATCTCTCTGTGCTGCTGCTGGAAGGGAAATCTGGAAACACTAGCCAGAAAGAAACTCTGGCCCTTTCCCAATGTGTACAATAAGTGGACAAATCTCTCAAATCTTGCAGTTCAGATGTAGTTACTGAAAACCTTTATTTCATATGGTTGCCCTTACTGCCATAGCCCAGTGCTGAGTCACTTGATATGACTAAGACTTCTTTTCCAGTAACAGATTATTCAATATAAAGAAAATTGTTTCTTCCAGACAGGTAATGGCATTTAGTAACAGTTTGGTTGAGCATGAACCCAGGGCCAAAAAAGGACTTTGAAGTTTAATCTGTCACAGAGCCATAAGTGTCAACAGAGGGGTGTGCTTATTGTCCTGTCCTTCAGGAGTACACCACTTGACACTCCATGGCACGTGGGAGGCAGTTCTGGCTGCATTTCAGTGCTCATCCAGCTGTGTTGATTGCAGCACTGCAGGGTGCAAGAGAAAGTGGTGATTGTTGTAAATTAGCTTCAGAGCTTCCAGTCTGGTTTTGGCACTAGTGAGAAGTCTGACATCCAATTCATGTAAAATGTGTCCACCTCCATTCCTTTTCTTCACCAGGTAATGGACAGAGCCCTGTTACACTTGGATAACTCCTACAACATCCCTAATGTCAGCAGCATGGGCATTGTTTGCAAGACCAACTTGCCTTCCAACACAGCCTTCCGTGGCTTTGGAGGGCCCCAGGGAATGATGATTGCTGAGTGCTGGATGAGCGACCTTGCTCACAAGTGTGGCCTGCCACCTGAGGAGGTACAGATCCGCTGACGCCTTCCGGGGCGGTGCTGCCTTTGAACGAGCTCTGAGAACTGGGTCAGCCACACGAAATTTTTAAGCATCAGAACTTTTGCTTCATTTTTGCTGAGCTCCTAGCAGGATCTCAGACTTGTGTGACAGATACATTCTAGCATGGATTATCTTCTGTTCAGTTAAATTCCTTGGTAGCCTCAATTTTGTAACATCTGCTTTAAGGATAGATATTAAAAAGAAAAAAAGTCCAAAGGCACTAGGTACCTTAATCTTATGAGAATTTGCTCAAGTCCCAATCTGTGAAAATCCCCAGCCTTACTGGCTTTGTTTCTGTTTTCCCATAAGCAGATATATGTTTGTTAATTGTTTTGCTCTGTAGAAAAAGCAAAGGAGTAAAATTAGGAAGCAACACACTTTAGATCTCATCCTTCCTTGTCCAAAGCATTAAACTTGTCCTGTCCTTTCCATGTCTCTTTGGGAAGGTGCGGAAGCTCAATCTCTATCATGAAGGAGACACAACTCATTTTAACCAAAAGCTGGAGGGATTTACTCTACGAAGATGCTGGGATGAATGTTTGTCCAGCTCCAACTATCATGCCAGGAAGAAACTGATCGAAAAATTCAACCAGTAGGTGCTCTGGAGCTGTCTTATTACTGGGTGCACCTGTTGCATACTAACTTCTGAAGTTCTCTTAGCAACTCGAGTGATGTGAAGTCACACCTTACATTTGCAGAGTGTCTTCTAAAAATTTCTCTTTTTGAAATCCCTTCATGCTCACTGTCAGAGGAAAAGTCTATCAGTGAGCTGGTAATAAATAAGGCCAGCATCAGACCTAGCATGATGTGATTTTGTAAGTGAAATGTGTTAAGAAGAGGGCGTCTGTTAAATCTAGCCAGGATTTTCACATGACAATTAAGGCAATTTGCTTAGGCTTTCCTCTGCCTTTAGTCTTTTTTTAGTTGGCTTGTATATACAACTGAACAGTTAATAGCATGGACAGCTGCTTCTATAATGCTTGGGGAAGGCATCCTCAGTTGGAATTGCTTCTTGTTGGAACTTAAAAATAAAGCCTTTCTTTAATACAAATTAGTGATTAACTCAGTCTATGTCACAGTCAGGTATTTAATTTCTATTTGATACATAGTCAGAGGGAAGCACAGTACTGATTTGTGATAAAAGGCTCATGGGTATACCAATAATGTTCTTTCCTTGCAGGCAGAACCGCTGGAAGAAGAGAGGGATGTGCATCATTCCTACCAAATTTGGCATCAGTTTCACTGTCCCGTTTCTGAACCAGGTCTGTAAATGTCATTTGCCTTTTCACTAGAGAAGCTGCATTTATGTTGCCTCCCCCAGGCCCTCCTCCATTTGTACCAAACTGGAGCTTCTTGAAGAAGTAATAAATTAGTTAAGAAAGAGCACACATTTTTCAAGCCAAAATGAGCAGCACAACAGTTACCAGTTTATACTGTCCAAAAGACACCACAATTTAGCTACATTTCCATGGTATTGTGTTAGGTTAATTTCCCTGCCCTCCCTCTTCCTTGAAAGCGGAAACACTGCTCCCGTGTTTGAGCTAATTTGATGGACTGTCAGTAGAGTTGGCAAGTTCAGGTGAAGGGTGCATGTGTGTTTCACAGGGGCAGGATTGGATTACTTCACCTGCCTTCTGAGCTGAAAATGCTGATGGGGGTTTGTTATGTCATTGGAACTTCTACTGAGTTGGGGAGACTAAACCAAACTCACCTCAAGTGTAAACAAGTGGCCTTAGTTGCACCAAAGAACAACCTTAGTCTAGTTCTGACTGAATTCACTCTGTGGTCTGCTAAGTACTTCACTAGTTAATTTATGATGATTAATGTTCCCTGTTGTAGGCTGGAGCTCTGGTCCATGTGTATACAGATGGCTCTGTGTTACTTACACATGGGGGGACTGAGATGGGTCAAGGACTTCACACCAAAATGATTCAGGTAATAATGAGCTTGGGGCTTAACTGAATGAAACATCTTTGCAGGAGAATTACACTCTCCCTACAGTATTGCCTCAGGCAGCTTGACACTTCCTCTGTGTGCATGCAGAGAGTAACAAATCAGGACTAATTCCTCTTCCTTGTTTCAGCAGCAGTGCTAGATTTCCATTCTATTATCACAATTGAGTATTAGAGTTAGACTCTTCATCATCTTGAATCTCATTATGTAGATAATGCAGGTTATGCTTGCAGTTTAACATCTCTGGCAATTTCAGTTCACCCCATAAAGGTACGGTTTACATCCATTTTATACAAAAATTAGTGGTATTGCAAACATACATCTGCATATGCAAGTGCCTTTGTAGTTTAAAAGGCTTAAGGGAGCAACATTCCTTTGGCAGGAAAATTAAAGGAAAATCTCATAGGGCTTTTGATCTTCTGATTCTTTTAACTGTTGAGAGAAGAATTTAGTCGCACAATAGTGAAGTGCATGTCTGTCATTGTGGCAAAAGTGTATGTTCTCACACACATTCAGTCTGTGAAATGCAAATATAACAATGTTCTGGCTAGTTCTCAGTCACTGAAGCAACTCAGTCTGCAGGAAAAATGAAGTTTATTGTGAGAGAGGGTAGAGGTTGCAGTGTGGGTCCTGGCAGTGCAAGCAATGGCTGACAATGCTCATGGGTAAGAAGCGCTGCTTACCAATTGTTTACCTTTGCTCCACAGGTTGCTAGCAGGTCCCTGGGAGTCCCCACCTCCAAAATTTACATCAGTGAGACCAGCACAAACACTGTCCCAAATACTTCCCCGACAGCTGCCTCAGTCAGCGCGGACATCAATGGAATGGCCGTCCTTGTATGGAAGCTGAGTTATTTAAAGGAGTGGGTTACAGGAGAGGGCTCCAGAGCATGAAAAGTTCTCCTGTATTTATCCGTTCCTTATGGAAAACAACCATCAAAAGGCAGTTCCAGTCTAAGGATGCCTCATAATTTTACCTGTTATAGCTATCAGTGGCATTAGATTGTGAATGACTATATTTTTTTCAAGTTATTTTAAATTCTCCTTCAGTTCTTCGGTAATTCTAAAAATTTTTGTATTTGAGATTGCTCAAAATGAACAGAACAAAGCATCCATTTAAATAGCCAGCTTCTAAGTAATTAATGCAGCCTTATCTGTAACAAATGCATTTTGCTGCATGTATTAATAGCAAATGGTTTGAGAGCTGTGCTCCACAAGCTCTAAGTGTTGATATGCTCTGAGAAAATGTTCTGCTGTAGCAGTGGCACGGTCGTGGCTGTCTGCCATGGTGGAGTTACCAGCGCATATACTTGCTGGGTATGTGACTTTTCCATTTTGAAAGAAGAACTTAGTACATGCCATTCCAGTTTAAAAGAAAAGGGGAAGTGAAACCTGCAAAGTAAAATCATCAGGCTGTTTTTATTCTCTCCATGGCTTATCTGACTAGGTTAAATTTTGGGAAGAATTTTTTTGTTTTTTCAGTGTTAAAGGATCATCTTGTAAGCTATGCTGAGCTGTTCTGTATAGACTTGGTACAGGTAAAGTTAATGTATAAATGAGTGGACTTCTTATATTTTGTGTCATGGTCCAAAAAGTTTTATGCTGCATTTGGGATTCCTTTCTGCAATCAACACAGCCAATCTCCTTTAAAATCCTTTCCAGGCAACATTTCTTCCTATCCAGCAAGACACCCATTAGTGAACTTCGTTTCTTTTTATGATATGCCAAAGTCCTAAAGGCAGTATTGTTTTAAATAGAAGGTTCTTCGAAACTCTTATAGGGCTCTTAACACCATAAGCTGGCTATTCAAATCTTAAAATATTTCTTCTCTCCTCTCTTTGTTTCTAGAATGCGTGTCAGACTATCTTAAAAAGACTTGAGCCAATCAAACAGTCTAATCCCAAAGGATCCTGGGAAGACTGGGTAAGCTGTTTGTATCTGTTATGAGACAAGTGGACATTGTCAGAGATTGTTTTAATTGGCAAACCACGTGTGCAACTGTGTTCTCCAGGCCTTCAGCATCTTGCTAGCATAGATGTGTGCAAAGACAGTGAAACACAAACCTGGCATGGATTTCCGAGTAATTAAAGCTTGCAAGAGGTCATCCCCAAGACGTCAGTTACTACTTTAATCCTGAGGTTTCTCCAAATTTTGGGGCCTGCCTATGACAAACTTCATCAAACAAAAGTCTTGAGTGGCTATATGTATCTTTCTAGTCAGGCTGCAGTGTTGGACAGAAGGAAACCTGATTTTTAATGAAGGGATTCTGTAGCATAGACAACTCTTGTTGAGCTACCATTCAGCCCCTGTAGTGCTCCTTGGCTGCAATATCTCTGTCCTGTCAAGGAGAAGAGATGGATGGGCTGTAAGGCTCTCTTCAGATCCAAGCTCTGCTCTTCATCAGGCAAGTTTTGACTTTGTGATTTGGAAGTCAAGATAGAATTTCCCTCACTGAAGTCAAGATGACCTGTCAACCTTTGTCTCTGAGGCTAAAAGCCTAACCTGTAGCTGAGAGATGAACAAACAAAAGCAGGTCTCATCCTCTGCCAATGGTTCGAGTTCTGCCCTTGGTAGCTGCTAATGGGGCTGTTTGGGGAAGCAGCTGCAATCATGATATTTGGCAGTGCTGGAGTTGGGTAGTGTGACAGCTGTCTGTCACTGGACATTTTCTACTCGAGGCCTCCTGGAAGTTATTTTGCAGGGACTGGTTGTATAATCACTGTTTTCAAACTCTTGTTCACGTTGCCAGATTAAAACCGCCTACGAGAGCTGTGTCAGCCTGTCAGCCACGGGGTTTTATAGGTGAGTGAAAATTCACACTGCAGAGGCCCTGACTCGATTGCATCCAGGGAAATTCTGGGAGGGTTTACAGCCCCCAGCCCCCTGTCACTGCTCTAAATTAAAGCTGCATTTCCTTTCCTTACCTGCAAGTGGTAAGCTGAGGTTAACAGTCTTCTGGCTGGGGAGAATCAATTCCTGATAGAGTACAACTCTGAGGATAAGTAGACCTGGAGTAGATCTGACTTCATTCCAGCTGACCTTGGTCTGAAGAGGCATAAATGAAATCAGAGCTTTGCCTGGGGCTCTGCTCTGTGTAAGCCTTGTGACCTAGTTTTGCACTAGAACAGCCATGCGGGATAAGAGGGGACAAGGGTTGTCCTTGAGGAAAATCCTGTCTCTTGTGGCATGAGCAGATACCAGTCTTTCCAGCATTGTTCTCCCACTTCAGACTCTTGCTGGACCCTGTGTAGTTCTGAAATGAGGCACTTCTCTTAGTCAGCTTTACTGCTGGAGGAAAGCAGAGATCCATGATCTTTAAGGCAGAGGGGTTGACATTAATAAATAAACAGTGTTGAGAAGAACCTATTTAGGACTAAAATACACTGTGTTAATTTGTTTGCATCTCTGAAATGTATTTTTTCTCTTAACCAAGTGACTTATCAGTATTTGAATAAACCAGTTTTCAGATAAAGTATAAGTAGTTAGATACAAAGTTTGCCATGAACTGTGCATAAAATCAGTTCTTAGCTTAACAGAGTTTCTGCTTCAGCTTGACTGTGTTCTGAAACTTAATAGCCTTAAAGAAACGTTCACCTGCAGTCTAAAAGCAAAGGTTTTGCTACTGGGTTGGTGAGAATGAGTTTATAGTAGTCATCACAAGCCCTGACATTCATGGGAAGATAAAGATGGCTAAAATAATTTGATAGTTTCAATCAGGTTTTGGAATACAGAGCAGTTTTAACAGATTTCTATTTATAGTTGTTTATACTTTTAATTTCTGCATGGACTTGACAAAAGGAATGAAGCAAAAGTGAATAAGGATTCTGGTAAGTTGCAATGTGGTTGTATTCATTTCATTCATGGAATGAAATGTGTGGTTTTTTTCTCTTTGTATCAAGAATTCCTGACGTTGGCTACGACTTTGAAAAGAATGAAGGGAAACCATTCTCCTACTTCAGTTACGGAGTTGCCTGCTCTGAGGTTGAGATAGATTGCCTGACAGGTGACCACAAGGTGAGGGGTCAGCAGTGAAACAGCTCTCTTTGTTTTGGTGACGGGAACGTTCACAGGGGAGTCAGAACAAATACTGGGTGTCAGCCCATTCCTAGCTCTGTCATTGGTCTGGTGTGACCTTCAGCAAATTTCTTAACTCCTCTGTTCCACAGTGCAACAATCTGTAAAAGGTAATAAAACAATAATTATCTACCCTGCAGGGATTTGGGGCTTAATGAATGATTGCAAAAGTTATTGGATTTGCTTGAGTAAGAGATAGCAGCACTGTGTTGGCACAAAAGTACAGAAACATCCCGGAATTGAGTTAATCATTAAAAGTAACACTGAAGACTTCTGGAAAGAAAGAAAGAAAAGAAAAAAAACAAAAAAGAAGAAAAAAATATAATCAGGATCTGACCTAGTTGGTTATGCTCAGGTACAGACGACTGATACCAGCATCTTGGAATTAATAATAATTGGGTCCATTGGACCTCTGGGGAAAACTGCAGTGAGTTCCTTTGGTTTACTTTTGGGGTGTACTCAGATTAAAAGTCAGTATGAGGAGTTCAGATGAGATAAGATTATAGACACTGTCCAAGTTAGTGTTTGGGTACTCCTCCTCACATGAAACCATGGTGTACCAGTTTGTGATCTGTGCTGATCTACCCTGAATTCCTGTTCTTTAGAACATTCGCACAGACGTTGTTATGGATGTTGGTACCAGTCTGAACCCAGCCATAGATATAGGACAGGTAAGTGAAAAAGTGTTGCTATTTCCATCATGTTAAAGCAATCACACTGTGCTCAGGCTTTTCTATTTATTATCCCTCTCCAGGTTGTGCCTTTGCAAACCCAGCCTTTTAAACTTGGCACAGAATGACATAGGAAAATATTCTGTTTGGGGTTTTTTGGCTTGGATATTAAGACTATAAGATAGTGTCCACGCCACTGATGTTTTTCAGGCTAAATCACACACCTGATAGCTATACTCCTATCTGTCAATATTAAGTTAATTTAGTGAAAATTCTCTGGTGTCTAAAGAGTTAGGGTGGCAGGTTCTGCCCTCCAGCTGCTGCTGTGTAGACTTCTCAATAGGAAGTTGGACCAGTCACTTATCTTGCAAAGTCCTTGGGCAGGCACAAGATTACTTCAAAATTTTGTGCAGTAATAATCACAATATCTCTTAGCAGATAAAGGTAATAAACACAGGGTTGTTTGACAGACCAAGAGGTGAATTGTTAGACATATGCTTATCTAGCCATCTTAGCTTGCTGGCTAACTCTAGATGTTGACATGGTGTAGCTCCAATGAAACTGCTGCAGGATTTGGGATGACGGGAGAGCATGAGTTGCAGAGCTCTGCTATAGCTAAAATGAAACTTCCTTGAAAGTCATTTTTTCTGAAAGAGATTTGTTTTGGAAGTGTCCAAGGGGAGAAAGAGATTTTCTGTCTTTGCAGCCTGTCACTTTAGGTTTGGGAGTTGAGAAGAAGGCTAAATGGAGCCTATCAAAGGGGTCTTCAATCCCTGTGTCCTTCCGTGAATTGCTGCAGAGGATCTGGGGGCATAGGAGAGAAAGGAAGTGGCATGAGTGCAGGAGCACAAGTACACAGAGATGGGTCAATGAATGCTTGTGCCAAATCTTTAGACTGCTCTGGCTGCCAAATATCTCAGTGGGCACAGAGAGCAGAGCTGCTTTGTGCAGGGTTGTTCAAGCACATTCTCCTCTCATCATCTTTTTTCTCCTAAAATTAACAGTAGAAAAAATATGTAAAGAAGGTTTTTAGTACTTAAATGGATATGGGAGTGTTTTTGCAGGTGTCTGTGCTGGTGACCTGATAATACACAGCACTTAGGAAAGCATTTATACTGAAATAGAAAGCATAAAATAGTTTGCCTTTCGATGTTTCATCTTTAGTCTACTTGTCCTTTGAATTGTCAGCAAGTTCAACTCATTCAGTATTCACCTGCCTGGGAAAAAAAAAGTTTATCATTGATTTTTTTTTTCCCCCCCTCTGTTGCTTCATCAGAAAATTCCTGCCCTGCGTTTACGGAAAATATGTTTGCATGTATTTGTAAATTGCTTTACCTGCTAGGGAAATGCAGCCACATTTATGTGGGAACAGAGGAATTGTGCAAAGATTGTACCTGGCAGAAGGGACCAGAGTTTAGAGATAAAAAGCGGGATCTGAGTCAGGTGGGGAGGGTTGAAAAGCCTGGTGGATGTCATCACTGTTTGTCCTGGTGCAGGGAAGAAGAACAACAACAAAGAGAATGTAACCTTGTTTGGATGTGTTTGTAGATAGAAGGAGCGTTCGTCCAGGGCATTGGGCTCTTCACCCTGGAGGAGCTGCGCTACTCTCCTGAAGGGAACTTGTACACTCGAGGGCCTGGCGCGTACAAAATCCCGGCATTTGGAGACATCCCAACAGAATTCTATGTGTCTCTTCTCCGTGACTGCCCCAACAGCAAGGCAGTTTACTCATCCAAGGTACGCCTGTGAGGTCTGTGGGCCTCTTGCTGCCTCATAACACTGTGAAGCTGAGTGGGATAAAGTAATGATCCTGTGTGTCTAAACAGTTCATCTCATTGTGCTGCGGTTATTCTAAGGTCAGGATGTTTTTCTGTTTCTTGTCAGAAATGTGTGTACTGTCCTTTCTAGTTAGGAAGAACTGAAATAACCTGCACATTGCTGCCCTGATTGTCCATTAGACAGAACTCAAGTGGCTTTGCTGTGTCAGAAAGCTTGTGTTTTCTTCCCGTTTCTTCTTTAAACGGGCCGAGGGTTGTTTTAGCTGAGTCTTTCCTCACTGATCCCACCTGGCACACTGGAGGCTGTTTTAGCTTCGTGTTTCCTCACTGAGCACATCTGGTAGACTGAAGTTCCCATCTGGAAGGCAAAGCCTCACACTTGCTTGTGCTCTGTCTAGGCTGTGGGAGAGCCACCTCTGTTCCTGTCTGCCTCAGTGTTTTATGCCATTAAAGATGCCATCTACTCAGCGAGGAGGGATTCTGGCCTGACGAGCGTGTTCAGGCTGGACAGCCCTGCCACCCCAGAGAGGATCCGCAATGCTTGCATGGACATCTTCACCAAAATGGTAACAGCCTCGGGTCTCACAGTCTGCTCCCTGGCCAGCCTGCCCCACGGGGAGTGTGCCTTGAAGTCACAGTGGCCCAGGGCTGGGATTAGGGCAGGATAGGGAGGGTGTGTCCCTGCTTCAGTAGATGGGTTTTGTTTCTTGGGTGTTATCCTTCATTTAACATGTCAGCTGAGAGCCAAATCCACAGCCCAGCACTGCTAGGGCTCCCACTGCAAGAAGGGCTGACGTACAGTATCTTTGAAGTTCAGTCCATTCCATTCTCCAAGTGTTGTCTGTGGAACAAAGGCACTGACTGTTTGTCTTGATGCTCCTGACTATAATCTCTCAGAGAACCATCACAAATGGTGAGGGCCATGCTGTGATTTACTGGTGTCCCTCAGCATGAGAGGGAGAGAAAAGTGCTCTTTCAAATACTCTCTTCTTCTGAATGGTATGGCCACAGGAGTCTCCTAAGAGCTGTGGGCTTGGTCTGAAGGAGTGCAGATAGCCAGTAAGCCCTGTCACTGGCTCCTCATGGGCTCCTCTGTCATAGTGTTGTCACAGAGCTCTGTAGGCATTGACCATCAGGCCTCTATCAGAGGTGACATGAGACAGACATCTCTGTGCTTGGAAAAACTGGGATAGGAGCTCCTATCTTCACCAGTACAAAGTCCTCCACCTCAAAAGCAGCATGGTGGGACATGCCGAACCCTGGCCAGAACCCTCATTTGTTGCTAATTCAAATATTTTTAGCAGCATGGTGGGACATGCCGAACCCTGGCCAGAACCCTCATTTGTTGCTAATTCAAATATTTTTTTCTCTTTACAGTGCCCTTCTGCTGAGCCAGGGACCTTTAAGCCATGGTGCGTGCGTGTGTAAGAGGAAAGTTTGAGGAGCGAACTCTGCAGAAACTGAGCTTACACCAGAGGAACCACAAGGCAGCAGGAGTATAATGGAGAAAAAAACCCCCTGTGTTCATGTGGCTCACCCACTGATTCATGGAGCTTTCACATTTAATTGTCCAATCATTGTTTTCTCTACGAGAGAGCGTTGCTGCCAGATTATAGCTGTGATGTAAATTCAAATGAAGTGGAAGGTGATGTTATCCAGGTGTAATTGAAAAATCTTACAAGTTTCATATAAAATTGCTGCAAGGATGCTTATTACCAGCCAATGTGAAATAGCAGGGGGGTTGTTTCTTCTTTTTCCTGCTATGGGGAAAAGATGTATCACCTTGTGATGCTATGCCAAGAAGAACTTATATGTGTTAACCCGAGACACAGAGCCCTCTAGCTGAGATGGGGGAAGGTGTAAGAGCTGCTGAGGGCTGGACCCTGCTGTGTCCCCTCTGCACACAAAGCCAGCTATATCCTAGAGGGAGATGAGCAGGACTTTTGATGTTGGCTGATGAAGATGGTCTTACCTGTGTAACAAAAGTGCTTCAGAGGAAAAGGCTAAAATGTGACCAATAACTGATTTACCCCAAGTTCAATGACTGTTGCTTTGTCTGCACCTGGCCTTTAATGAAATCTTAGTTCAAGTGCTCCCTTGTCTTCTCTGATTAAAGATAAAAACTAAATATACCAAGAGGACTTCCAGCACGATGCTGCTTTGTTTGACACAAACTTTTCCCATCCTACACCTCCACATCTCTTCTTCACTCTGTCATCCTTTAAATAGGAAAGGACAGCAGAGACCTTGGAGTAACAGAGAAATTTGCTCATTGATGTTCCCAAGGCAATTTATACCAGCCTAAGCAAGGGGCATGAGGAGGCTGGACACAGCCGGGGATTAGCTGGCTCTGGCTGCCTTCTAGGGTCAATCCCTTGCTGTCATGGCCTTGCCTTCTTTTCAAGAGAGCTCTTAATTTTGCTGAATGTAAGAGGATGGGTACATTTTGCTACAGGGACTGCTTGTCTAAAAAATGTGCCCACTATGTGATGACCTGGTGTCATCTGGATGGAATATGTTTTTCACGTTGGATTTAGTGCTGGGCATCCCTCCTAACAGGTTTTGTCACTGTCAGATTCAACACTGGAGCACTCTGTTATCTCTAGATGGTGTCAGCTACATACTGTGCCTGCTTATCATTTGCAAACTTTTATCTGTTCCTCTGGCCCACAGCTTTATGAAAATGTCCTTTTTCTCTTTTTGCACTCCCAGGGCCATCAAAAAAATGTAGTGCAAGAGGATGCAACTCCTTATATAAAATTCTGCTCACATACAATCTTCTTAAAATTGGCCTCCATCTTAGGACTGGACAATGTATGCTCAGTGTGAAATATTTTTTAAAGCACTCCAGGGTATATTGCTTGGAAAGATGTAGATTTATTTCTCAACTTGAAATATTATGGTTCTGCCACCTAGAAGAAGGAAATTTGTGAGTTGCAGAAAGTATTTTGTGCCTGTTGGGCTTGCTATGTAACTGTTTTATTAATTGAAATATGATATTGGTGTTTCTTAAGCTCTGAGGTACTGGGCAAGAACATGTTTTTGTTTTCTCCTGTAAGTTGGTAATATGTGAAAAACCTCTTAGAGAAGAAAACGTGATAATTCATGTGCAAGAACAGCTGTTGGAGCCTGTGTATCCACATTCTTGGGTGCCTCGGGAGGGATGCAAAATACAAAGTCTGTAAGGTAGATTGGTATCAGCTCTGTTTCTGTGAATTCTCCCTCGTGGGATTGCTGGGCATGCTCATTCAGACCAGGATGAGAAATACAAAGGTAATGTGTGTTAATGCAGAGCATGGGGGGAGACAGGACCTGTGGGATATCAAGGAGCTTCCAGCGTCATGCTGGGGGAAAGTTGCCAGTGTTCACGAGAGGCCTGCTGCCTGTGAGGGTGCTGGGACATGGTGGGATGTCACCAGCAGGATGAAGAAGTGCTCTTTCTTGCCCAGGTTTTGGGAGCATCTTTTCCATCATTTCAGGATGGGTGAGTGTCTCACACAGTCACAGTGACTGCCTGGTCAGGTGAAATTTTTTAAAATTAGATGTATCAAGTCTCTGTTCTGCTATTTGCTTTGTGAGTTAATTGGAAGCGTATTTGCCGAGTTCTGTGTACACGCAGTGGTCAGAGCAGGCTGTTCAGAGCAGACCTGTGGAGCCAGTTTTGCTGCAGCATCAGTGAGCCACTCTTTCCCAGGCACCAGCCCTGGCCCTCACACCCACCCCAGCTTGGGGCCCTCTTGATACCCTTGCCCAGCTGATGGAGGGAGGAAACACTTCCCTTTTGGGGTGCACTGGAATTGAATGTAAATTATATCAAACACCTGGGGTGGGCAACGGTATAAAATCAGGGTTGCAAAGTAATGACAGAAACTGGTTTTGAGGGTGCAGGGAAAAGGGAAGCTTGGAGGCTAATAGGAATTTACAGAAAGATCCTTGTGATACCTGCCTGTTCTGTGCGATTCTAAGGAGCACAAAGCTGAGGTTTTCATGTCACCTCTTGATGTCTGAACATTTCATACATTGCTTTCCCGTGGAACTAAGTGCCAGGCACCTTAGGAAAGGACTGGGACCTGCTGGGGAGAGCTGGCAGGAAGAGAAGATCCTCTGTGCTCTGCACTGCAAGGCTGTGGAGGAGCAGCTCTCCTGCCCTGAGTGCACAGCACTGTCCCCTGCCAGGTGCTGTGTCCCTCTCCTCACACACATCTCGCTGTGTGGGGTCTCAGCTTGCCGTCACTGGAGGGAAAGCTACTCATGAAGAGAAAAACGTTCCTTTTCTAGTACTTTCCAGTGAAACAGAGCATGGATGCAGGACTCTAATTTAATGGCATATAATTAGAAATTTGCTGCTTTTCTTCTTCCAGAAGTCTATCCTCAGAAGAGGAACTATGCCATCTTGCTAGACTGTAAAGTACTGCGCAGAATAACGGCACTTAAATAGTAATTACTGCAGCTGGAGAGTTTGTGGGAGTGTGAAAGGAGCACAACTGATCTGATGTCTTAATGCTATTAATTGCATGGCCTTCTGTGGGAGAGGGAGGCCAAGATTTTGCTAATTGTTTTAGGTCAGTTCTAATCAACAGTTTTCACTATCATTCTTTAATGAGCGTTGTCATATTGGTATCATGAATGTATGTGGAATTCTCTGTGAACGTCACAACATTGCAAAATAAAGTTGCTAAATAGTCTGGAAACAAGTATGCTGTGGTTAAAGTCTGTCAGGATTTGAAATCTAGACAACTTCAGCTCATCCTCGGTATTTGTTTGACAAAGATGAACCCTTCCCAGGGGCTGTGAGTCAGATCAGCTCAGTGACCAAAGCTGGGAGAGGGCGAGTGGTTGCTCTGGGCTGCCTCAGCTGGATGAAGCAGTGAGCCAGCTGGAGAGACTGGGCCTCTGTCTGGCCACGCTGGCAGCCAAGTCCAAAAGAAAGCAGAGTCAGTCCTCAGGCTTCTCTGCCAGCAGGAGCTTGTAGTAGCCACATCCTGTTTTCCATAGCAGCACAGTGATGCATTCTGACACTTCTAGCCACCTCCACAGGGCCCACCAGTTGCTGACACAAGGTGGAAGGCAGTCTGACTGATGCTGTGGCTGGTACCTGGTCCACGCTGACACATTCTTGTCTCAGGGCGGGTGCACTGAGCTGAGAGCTGGCCTTGGCCCGTTAGAGTCAGCCCTGGAAGGAGGGGAGCCAAACTCAAAACCTGTGAATGGAGCTATCATTGAATTCCATCCCCAGGGCCCACTTGGGCCCAAATATGTAGGAGAAGAGGTTGTAAAACAGGAACAGTTCACACAGAACAGATGAGACCAAATGATGAGCCGGGCCTGACCCTCCCTGAGCATGAAAAGATTGGGAACATTGCCAGTGGTTCCCCAGGAGGGTGTGCCACCCTGTGTCATATCTCAGCCTCCAGGTGACATGCTCCTTTGGGAGCACTTCTTGTATCTGCGTGGGGAGATTTGCCATGAAGAAAACCATTGCCAAACCTCTTTGCCCAACGGGGAGCCCAGAATAGGAAATGTCAGTGTGGGCAGAGCACGTGTGATGCTGCTGTGGTTTGCAGCAGGTCCAATCCCCCCCCCATCCCCAACTGCTGGCTTTATCCCATCACAGTTCAGTTCACGCAGTTTTCCAAGTCGCAGTGCCACAAGTTTCCTGAGTGCCTTGTTGTGTTTAAACACATGTCCCGGTTTGAGAGACAGGTGTCTGCTAAGGAAGGCAGAAGTCTTCCTTGGAATGGAAAAAATGTGGACCCCTTCCCTCTGAATTGTTATAATTTTGAAATTAAGGGGCTCTCAGGCAAGGATAGGAGAATAGGAATAACAGCTCTTTACTAGTATATCTAATGAGGCAAAAACAACAACTTTGGTATTAACAACAAAACAGAACCGAGTGACGGCCGTCTCGGCCGCAGGCACTTTCCCCTTCGGTGCAGTGCCGGTCACAGCCGGCAGGGGCGCTGGTGGCTCCCGGTGGGCAGGGCAGGTGCGATGGTTCCCCCGCGGCTGCAGGGGGCGCTCCGGGGGCAAGCTGGGATGGCAGAGACCAGCAAAAGTCCCAGGGTGGTGGAGGAGATGTATCACGGTCTGGAGCTGCAGTGGGAATCCCCGGGAGGTCCCGGCAGGCAGGAGGTGCGAGGCTACAGAGTAGCGAGGGCTGCGAGCAGAGCCAAGGAAGTGGCGGGGCAGGGCAGCGGCAGCCCGGCTCCAAGCAAGGCAGGGAGAGGCAGGATTGGGCACCCAGGCAGATGGTAAGAAGGTCCCTCTCTTAGTGAGGTGGGTGTTAATAAGGTCCCAGTTCAGAGGCTGCTCTTACGAGCAGGGGCTCACCCCGCGGCAAAAGAAGCAAGACCAGGCTGGACCACGGCAACAGCCGAAAAACTCTCCTCTCCAAACAGCTCTGGCGGCCATCCCTCTTCCCCAGCTGAGAGCGAGAGAGCGAGAGCCAGGGGCTGTCCCCAGCCCTGCCTTCTCCAGTCTCCCGTCTGGCGGTATCTCCCTCCTACCTGGGAAACCTCAGGTAACAGAGAGAGGGGCCATTGGCCCTCTCCCCTGAGCTGATAACTTGTCTGTGAAGTGTCCAGTCGTTATGGCCCATTAGCCACAGATATGGGGAAAATTCCTTAAGAAAGAAAAAAAACCCCCAACAAAACAAAAGAAGAACTCCTAAAACCCCTACAAGACAATTCAATCGTGTTGATCCCCCATCCCTGGCAGTGGTCTGTCTTGGTTCTCTGATGAGTCTTTAGGACTGTGACATGGAAAACCTCACTGCAAGCAGCTGGGAAGCAAAGGCCTGTCAGTAGCTCGAAGTACTTGCTTTTGGATTAACGCTCCCTGAAACAGTTCCTCGATGCGGGCTATTTCTCCTAGGTCTCTGCGGTGCTGGGGGGGTCTGACAGGAAACTGCTCGAAAATGGGAAAGCAGCAAGGTCCCAGCGGTAGAAACGAGACAGCTGCTTCTTCTGCTGGGCAGACAGCTCGCTGAACATCTGCTCTGACAGCCACCTGTAGGTCCACTGCACTTGGGTGTCGGTGAGCTCAGGGAGGAGGCTGCCTGCAGGCAGCCCAGCCCGCCGCAGCAGGTGGCCCAGCTCCTGCCTGAGGAAGCCAAACATCACCACGTAGTCATACTGGATGAGGCAGGGTCGGCACAGGCTGACCAGTGGTTTCCAAGCCATGCTGCTGTTGTGGATTCCACTGTCTAGGACTTCCTGGACGAAGCTGCTGAAGGATGGGTTGATGCCCATGCCTTGCAGGAATGTGGCGATCAGCCTGTGGAAAGGGTCCCTGACAAAGAGCACTTTGGTGTAAGACCCCAGCATGGCCTTTATGTCTGTCTGGTTGAACTGGCTCAGCCGTGTCTCCTTAGTGTGCTGCCGGCGGTAGGGGAGCGGCACTGGCAGCGTTACATTTTCCTCCTCTAGCTTCTCCAGAAGCTGCTGCCATTCCTCCACCCCTGTTGATGGCACTTGGCAGTAGAGGAGGTCCAGCTTGGTGTTCACCCTCAGACTCGGGAACAGGGAAGCTCTCTCGTCCCGGCTGCTCGGCAGCGTGGTGACTTTGCCTGCTTGGCTGCAGAAAGCTCTCAGTCTCCTCTTCCTGAGCTGCTGGATGTGAAGGAAGGTGTCCAGTGTCAAAGTGAAGCCCTCCTCTGCCTTGGGGGCCAGGTCACCTGGGAAACAGCATTTGGAGATGGGGGTGAGGAAAGAACACAGAGCCCCAAGTCAGACTCCCAGCACACAGTGCTGTAGCAGGTTCTTCTCCGGGTATTCCAGTGTGGAAAGGACATAGTGTGAACAAAGAAGATGGGTAGGAGAGGGGAGACCAGCCCTGTCTGGCAAAGGGCTTGGCTTTGCTGGGAAATGGGTTTCTGACCCCATGAACACATGAGATTATGGACACCCAGACCCTCCTTTCCCCAAATCACCATGTCTGAGGACTGATCTCAACCACGGATTTATTCCACAAGCCCTGGTCTCCACTAAATCATAATTTTTGCTTTTAGCTCTTCTTTTGCAACTGAACATCACAGAGGTGAGTTTACCAAAGAGTCAAAAATATTTTGAGAGACCAGGCAGTAGTAAATTGGTTTGTAGCTACAAATACATGATGTCCCACAAACTCTTTGGCATCTGTTAATAGGTTAACATCAGCTATCAAGTACACGTGAAAGCAAGGGATTATTCTTAATGGCTCAGGGTGATTTAGGGACCCAAATGACATCATTTCTTGCATCAGGCCCATATGTAAATTTTTTCTCTCGTAGATAAAAAGGCGAAAGCAAATAAAATGCAAAAAGCAAATAGAAGTGGGACAACAACAAAGCAAATAAAAAAGGCAAAAGCAAATACAAAGACTCTATGAGAGTCAGTTTAATTTCTCAAATTTCAGCTTTGCTTTTTTCGTTTTTTCTTCTTACTTTTGATGTGAACAGGCCATAGTGGGTTTCAACGTGGAAGATTAATGCCTGCCTTGTTAGTTTATTTTCTTTAGCAGCAGCACATCTGCTTCATCTGCTCAGTGCAGGCATCTGGCAGCCCTGGGGAGACAGTTTGACGGTTTGTTCTGGGTCCTCGGGAAGTTAAATATTTGGGGAGGCTCTTGTACAGGGCAGAGAAGCACAGTTAAAATTAGGGAAAGGACATCAGGAACACAGGAAGAAACACAGTGGTGCCTGAAGCTATCCTGAGCTGCTCTTTGACTCACCCAGGCCCATAATGACAACGTCTGCAAAATCTAGTGATGACTTTGCCCTGGAATCATGGGAACTGGAGGGGAGAGATGCATTTTTTAGGGAAGAAATGCCACAATCACCAATGCCCCTGCTCCCTCCTGCCTTCCCAACAGCATTTTGCAACAAAATAACAAAAGTTTTCCTAACAAAAGTTTTGGGAGTTACCTCCAGCAGTGTAACACCTGTTTTCCCCACCACACCTGAGATCAATAACGCCACTAAGGACATAAACCTGCAGGGCCCCACAGTGAGGCCTTTCTCCACAATGTGCCAAGGGCGTTTTCCGTCCTGTAGGCATTTACCCACACAGACCTTCTGGAAAAAGCTCCAGGGCACTTCACTCGTGGCACAGAACCGCTGCCGGACATGCAGAGCCACCGTGGCGGCCAGGCCTTACCTCCTTGGCTGTGGGCCGGGGTCTGGAGAAGCAGCCTCCAGCTCAGGAAGGCGCCGATGGCCAGGGCAGCCGAGAGGCCGAGGCGGGGAAGGAAGCGCATTTCTGGGGCGTGCTGGGTGCCGAGCGCCGTGCTGGTGAGCAGCTGGGGACCCGAAGAAAGGGTGCTGGGGAACCTCCTGTGTTTATTTAAACACACCCAGAGCTGGGTTAAAGTACTGTTTGGGCAGCAGCTCAGCTCGGGGCAGGGAAATTGCCTGAGGCACAGCAGGTGCCTCCCGCCTATGTTCACAGTGTGAGATTTTGAGGCAGAATCTGCCTTTTTATTCATTGTCTGTGCCATGCCAGATGGCAGTGCTCCCTGTGAGGAACAGGCCCTGCACTTCCACTCCTGTGCAGAGCCACGTAGGGAAGGATGTCCCTGGTCCTCTGATACTCCCTGTTCTCCGCTGCTTTTGGCACTCAGTGAGGCGCTACTCGGGAGCCCTGCTGTGGGCAGCAGCCGGGACTGGGGCTGAGCAAACAAGTGCTGGGCCATGGGTCCTGCCTCTGTGCTGCTGGGGCGTCTTTTAAGCTAGAACCCGTGGCAGGGGAGGTGAGGTGACAGGGCACAGCCAGTGTCACGTGGCAGGTCCACGACGAACCAAGGACTGGAAGTGCTGAACTGCTGTTTGTGTCCTTTTGCTATTTAAAATCTGTGAGCAGGCAGTGCAGAGGCCCCATTATACAAAAAAAAGGGGGTGCGCTCCCATGCAGGCGCACGGACGCGCTGCTCCTCTCTTTCCCCAGGGAGCCACCTCGTGTGACGGAAACCCACCTTCCAGGAGGAGTTCCTTGGGGCTGTGCCACGGGCGGATTCGCTCTCCTGCGGACAGCCGTGGCTTTCCCAGCAGAGGGTGCTCTGTGCCCGAGGAAGCCCTGCCCACCGCTGGGGGCGGCGAGGGATGTGGGCGCTGTCAGCCCTTCCCCACTGCGGCTTAGGCGATGAACTTCACAGCCGCCCTGGCCACGTTTGTGCCTTTTAAAGCCTTTCTAC
>VWPU01012313.1:0-35624 GCA_013398955.1 Callaeas wilsoni | reverse complement strand
CCCGCGGGCGGGGCGGGGGCCGGCCACGGACAGACGGACAAAGGACGGACAGAAGGACGGACGCTTCGGGAGAGCAGCGGGGCTCCGGCGGAGTTGCGCTGCGCTTGCCTCGGTCCGGCAGCAGCGGGGCTGCGGCGCACGCCCGCTCGTGCCGCGCTGCCTGCCTCCATCCCTCCGGGCGACCGCTGAGGTGAGGTGCGGGGCGCGGGGGTACCAGCGGGGACCTTGCTCAATGTCACGGCGCGGGGCGAGCAGGGGATGCGCGGCCAGAGCCGGAGCCCCGGACGAGCCCGCCCGCTCCGCGGCCGCCGCCGGGCAAAGTTTGCCGGCCGGAGCCGCAGGTAGCGGGGTCCCCGGGGTGTCCCCCTGCCCGGGCGGGGCGGGGGATGGCGGCCGCTTATCGGCGTCTCCGCAGCATCGTTTGTTTGCAGAAAGGATGAAGCGCGTCTCTAAATAGGTCAGGGGCTTCGGCAGCGCCTGGGATTTGCGTAACGATTTTTGTTACGTGGGAAAGGTGCGGGGCTCCTGTTCCCGAGCTCTGAGGCTGGACCAAGCGCTGCCTTCCTGGCACATCGAGTGACTTTTTTAAAAAAAGTAGTTGCATGAGCACAGCTGGGTTTTCTTGTTTTTTAAATCCCGACGACTTCGGGAAAGTTAAATTTCTTCAGCAAAGGAGGAATTAACCCACATAAAGGAGTCACCCTTGATGAGCTAATTACACATGGTGAGTGTAAGTGCTTGGCATCGCAAGCCCGTGGACGGTGGTGGCATGCTTAAAATGTTAAAGTTTATGTCCTGGTGACACTGTTTCAAAATATGTGGAGGAGAGTTCGGTGCAAGATTGTATTTTCTGCAGCTACAGGCAAGAAACGCCCTTGTTTCAGAGGAATTGTCAGAATATTCGTGCATGTGTGAAGTCTTAGGTTTGTTTTTTCTTGCTTCTGACTCCTGATCAAACTTGGAACTCTTTTCATGGGTTTCAAAGGTTGTGAGCTTGGCATTAGGTCTGTATTGTTAAGCTTGAGTGGGAAATCTATAAATGGAAAAGTTAGAGAAGTGTGGCACTATGAGCTCTCAGAAGTTTCAATAAATCTTCAAAACACACATTTAACTGCATCTAACTACTAGTTATGGGAGGAGGGAGATGGTAGTTTTATTTCCCATACTCTCTGTGGCTGCTTTAGTGCTCCCTTGGACAAAGCATAAAATGAGATGCAAAACAAGTCCTCTTGCTGTCAAGAACCTGTATGTTTTCTTATCTGAACGAAATGTAACGCAAAACAGTAGTGTAAACCCCTGAAGTCACTGCGGATGCATGTGTGTGATGGCAGCAGGTGTGGATGAAGCACTGCTGCTGCAGGGCGAGAACGAGAGGCAGCGGCAGGATAGTGCTGAGATGCCCAGGCTGGTGGATTCAGGGAGAATGTGCTCTTTGAAGCTTCTGCCTCTCGTGGCAGCATTGTGCTCTCCAGTGGATGCAGGCACCCTCTGCCCTGCTACCTCAATTCTGAAAACAAGGAAAAGGTGTCTCTTTGTGTAGCCCAGAGCAGATGCTAGACTGGTGATGAATGGGTTATGCTGCTTCTCCTTTTCCAAAGAAGTAATCTTGCTACTCCTTTCAATTAACCAGGTCAGTAGACTGCTTAGGGGGAGGGACAAGGTTTTTCTTCTGATTTGTTTCTAGGGTATTCCTCTATAGCTGCAAACTTTTTTCTGATGTTTAGTCTTGCCAGATGGGTTTTTTGTACCTCAGACCTTTTCCAGTGGATGGGAATTGATATGCTTGTGTGAACTCTGAAGGCAGGAATTATGAAACTGGTCACATTAATAACTTCTTTTTTGTTTCAATTTCTTGGCTTAATAATCCACAAGGTAGTAAGAAATTAGAAAGGAAACAATCCTCTTACAGGACATTTTCACTAAGTTATCCAGGTCTTATTTTTTTTTCCCAGTGAATTATATAAGGGATGTTTGTTTAACCTTAAAAATATTAACAAAAACCAGCAGGTGTCAAGATACTGTGCTCACTTGCCTCTTGCTGCTCTAATGGGAGCTGTCCATCGCTCCTGTGCTCCCTCTGCTCTGCACGCTCTCTCACAAGGGATCAATGTACTCACACCAGCACCAGTGTCTCTTAACTGACTGTTCTTCACTGTCTGCATTTTTTTTTTTTTTTAAATCTTTTGGATTTCCTCAGCTAAGTTTTAATAGAGGGTATCTTCTTCCTCAAGTACAGTTGCTCAGGGATAAGTCAGTATAAAACAGCAAAAGGCCTTGTGCAAGATAATCTTTTGGAGGAGTGTAGGCTTGTTAGTTAATTAGCTCTGGAAGTCCTAAGATTTTGAACAGCAATGAGGATTACTGCATAAAACATAACAGATGCTTTACAGTTCTTGCAGTTTTTTCTCTTCAGGTTCTCACAAGGGATTGTGGTTTGAGAATATTTGCTCTCTGAGTTTGAGAATTTATGAAATGGGGCATTCCTATTATTTTCGAAATGAGCATATGGTACAGTTGTGGTAGTCTCAAATCTCAAAGCATTCATCAGGCTGTGTTGGGATGTAACAGAGTACAGAACTGGAGTGCAAGGTTCTCTCTAGTGTACTGAAATACCCTGCAAAGCTCAGGTCATCTGTAGTTAATGGGAAGAAAAGATGACTTTGCAGTCTGAATAACTTGCTTTCTAAAATTCTGCTCTCACTTTGTAATATCCCTTAAGCCCTTTGGAATTCCTTGAACAACAACTTGCAGCAGATAAATATTTCGGTTCTGTAACTTCTGCATTGCATTCAGAAAACTGTAGTACTTAATATATGTCACCCATCAAGACACAACTGTGAATATTGTATCTTACGTGATCCTGAATGACCTCTGATGCAGTGAAGGTAGAGGCAGATGTTAAGTGCTATAATACCCCAGTTAACAAAGGGGGAATTTCCCCAGATCCATAGAATGCTCTTGCATATTCTGTCCTCAGGCTGATGAATGTACAGAGAGTTGAAAGAATTACAGGAACTTCACTCTCCTGTGTGACTGTAACGTCCCTCTGGCTGCATAGGGTACTAGATTTTCATTACGTACCCTGCTTGCCGAACTACAGATGCAGCTCAAATGTTTATTGAAGGGCTATTTCCTATTGTTATTTTGCCCACAAGTGCAAAAGGTACAGCTTCTTTTCAAATGTAAAATTTGTCTTTTTACTGCAGTTTCACAGAGCATGCATAATCTTACAATAGGAAGTTTATAGTTTTCATTACTTAACAAAGGCCAATGTTTTAAAAACAAAACATCTAAAACATTTTGAAAACTTGTGTCCTAAAGATTTTTAAAAGTGTTTTTTTCACAAAATTAGTATTTTTCCTGATTTTATGTAATGCACAAAGCAAGCAGGGTAATTATGGCAAAAATCGTCTCTGCACTGTGCAGTCTTTTGACGTCATCCTATATTGTTGGAGAAAGTGCTGCCAAAGAGTAGCTAGTATTCTAACACAGTTACATTCAGTGAGAGCACTGAATATTGTTAAATAAGCATTGCTTTATTTATTTTATCAGTAGTATGTTGGTAAAAGTAACAAAATATTTGGTAATTTTTTTCTGGTATAAGGTATCTTTTGGTGCTAGAAAGTGAGGGTCTTACTCTGTTTGCTACAAATAAAGCCTTTTTTTCTGATGCCCTGTAATACATCACTTTTCATGAAATTGAGCTAATATTTACAAGAGTGATTAATCATGCCCATTAACTTACACATTTTTATTGTTTCCTTTCTAAGTGATTGCTCTCCTCAGATCATGTGCAATAATTCTTTTGAATTTCTCAAATGTGAAGCTTAGAGCCTTAACACATTGTGTATTTTGCATGCAACTGTGATTCTTCTTCTATATTAGCTAAAGCTGACATTGCTTTCTATAAACATATTAATTGACACGTTAAAAATTCATTAGACAACCTGAGCTTCCAAGGCTTGTAAAAATAGAAGTCTTGTAAACCAATCTAACTATATCAGTGCAGCCCCAGTCCTTTGCTTATCAATATTGGTACCCTAACAATTTGCTGCTGCTGAACTACCAGACAGACGTTGTAATGACAGGTGATGCCAATACACAATGAGGCATGTTAGAACTGTGCTGTTTACATTATTGATGATTGTTTGAATATGAGCAAGTTAACCTGTTAGGAAAACCCTGTTAATGCTTCATTCCTCGGTGAAATGATTCAATAAAACTTTGTTTATTGACCACAATTTTTTCGGTTATTAAACATTTATAATAAAGAATTTAAGAGGGAGCAGTAGCTAAACATAAGTACAAGCAAGAGCTTCAGACAGCTGAAGCCCTTTCTACCTCACTTTATATACCTAAATTCTTTTTAATTACATAGCCATCTAAATGTTTCACGAGCTTTAAAATGTTTACGTTGAACACAGATATGGCATTGAATAGTTTCAGTTTACAAATAGGTGAAATGCACTTTCTTCTGTGGCAGAATGCAGGCACTGCACAGTTATCTTGGTTCACAGTTTTCTAGACCTTGCAATTTTGCTGTGTGATGGGATGATGCGTTGTGGTATTGGTAAGATGCTGTGATTCTGAAATATACCAGACAGTTTTTCATTACTCTCTGCTTTCTACTGGCAAACTGTTTGGTGCAGATGTGCCAGCGCTGAAAGTATGGCAAACTTGGGGCACACCTGCAGCTAAGTCAGTCATTCTGCATGTGAGGCAGGTTAATCTTGTCTCCTAGAGCACACTGATTCACACTGAGAGATGTCTCACAGACTTCTCCTGAAAGCAAACCACAAGGCTCAGAGCCAGTCTGCTCTGTTACTGTATCCATTACTTGCACCTGTGTGGCAGGGAAGGTGATCCTTAAGACTAAGGTAACTACTTACTACAGGGACTGAAGAACAGCGACTGAAATGATAGTGTTCAGGTCAGGAGAGCAAAGTAAAATTAACTTGAGGTGAAGCTTGAATTATATTGTGACTTTAAAAAGAATGTTTCCTTTGTTTTGTTATTTGTTTTTCTGTGCCATGGTATATTTATGGTTTATGAGGCTTTTGTTACATGATGGCAGTCAACCTGCTGCTATTCTACAACAAGTGTAGTCTCATACTGGATAGTTCCTACCTGAGTTATTTACTGGGGATGTGCTCCAGTGAATCTTTAACACTTCTCAGCATTACTGAACTGGTAAGAGCTAATGAGTTTATGGCATAAGTGGTTATGACTGTAGGCCCTGTTGTTCTTACTATGTGTACTTGTGCAGAAAGCTAAACGTATGGGAGCAGGCTCTGTTTAACAGCACATGCTGTTGTACTTTAATTTGACGCTTCTCAGTACATCCTAGTTAGACATAGTAGACTATCAGGTCTCCTTAGTCCTGATATAATTTGATACAATTTCCAAGATTAATTAGGTTAAGAATCAGTGATGTGGCAGGCAACATTAGTATGGTCTGCTTCAAAATGGAAAGAGGAGGAAAAAAGTTTAATGCGATTTTCATGTCATATGGTTTACACTTTACAGCATCCAATTGTATCTGCCTAAATTTTGATTAAAAAGAAGCTTGTTTTCCTACGCCAGGAAAAAAAAAATTGAGCATAAAGACTCATTATCAAGGTGTATTCCAGAGAAGATGATTTTGGGTAAGACAGTAAGTAAACACCCACAAAGTTCTTACTCTGTCCTGTACAGCAAGACTTTTAAAGAAGATGCAGGAACCTCCTAATGGGATTTGATAATGAAAACGCTAATAAAAACTAGCAGAGGAGTACCTAGTCTCTTTCTTTGCATCACTGCATATGACCAAAAAAAGGTAATTGCTAAATTTTTCTTCCTCTGGCCACCTGATAATAACTGGATGGTGTATCTTTGACTTGAAATTGCAAATGCATGTGCTTGCCTAGGTGCACTTCATCTTTCTGTTAAAATGAGATTATTCAACATGTTACAATTAAGAAAATCCCTTAGAAATCTGCATCAAAACCTATGGAAAAAGATTCAGCCTTCGTCTGTTTCTGCAGTCTCTTGTCTGCAATGCAGGTGCAGTCTATGCCAGACAGATGCTTATTTGGTAGATTGTTGGGTCTCTGCATAGTCAGTACCATGTTTGATGCTGATCATGGTCCCTTGTTAATCACAGAATAAGAATACCAGTATTATAAACCTCAAACAGCATTATGAGAGCTTAAGACTTGCAAAGTTAAGAATTTGAAAACTAGTAAATGCTATACAACCTTAGCTGGGTCTGTTGATGGGCATAATCAAGAGTAACTTTTGGTTTTTTCTCACCACACTTTGTGCATAGCATGGGTAATATGTGCTTCAACAGTAGTAAAAGAAATTTTAAAAATCTTTGCAACACTTCCATGATAGAAATAGAAGAGAATTCTCCTGACACAGGGGGAAACCTCAGCACAGAGAGGGGTCTTCAGTAATGTTAAATGCTTGGGCTGAGAGCTGGGGTCTGGTACGTCAGCCCTCGGAAGGATGCAGTGTGTGCTCACAGCAGAACTGTTGTCCTGAACGGCAGCAGGGGCACTCAGCACCTCTGTAAACTGGAGCCTGCAGTTATCCACTCAGGCTCCCAGGAAAGTCGTGTGCTAGTAGTGAGTGATTTAAGCAACTTGCCAAGCATTTCTAGCAGCTCTGTGGTGGAGCCCAGGCTGCGGATAGATTCTGCACTGCAGCGTGTAAGTGCCTCAACAGTGAGAGAATCTTTTTCTCTTGCAGTCTCTTGCTTTTCTTACAATTTCTACAGCAAATGACATTGGTTTTTTTCCATGAGATAGCTGTTCTCATGACTTTGATTGTCTTGAGTAATCTTCAGTCTGTGAGGGGAGGGAAAATATGATCTTGTAATTTAAAGAGCTTATTAGTTGGGTTTCTTTAAAAAACAAGCTATTCTGCTCTAAGAAATCACAGTAAATCTTGAATTTTTCATCAGTGAGTGCTTTTCAAATTGTTAAAACTAGAGCCTGGCTTCTGGAGCTTCTGGAATGACTGAAGAAATAAATTTTGTGCTTCTGTGTGGAGTAGGATTAGAGGCTTGGTGTGCTTTGTGTTTCACTGGTACTTGCTCAGCTATTGTCAGATGCCACTCTGGAGAACTTCACATTCTTTTAGACAGGTGACATCAGAAGCAGCAGAACCTTATTGTCAGGTTTGACAGCTAAAATGGACTTTTGACACTCATCATTCCATAAGTAATATGAGTATTAAGTACTCTAACATACAGGATGTTTGGTGCTATTACCTTATTCTATACAGGATTAAACTGCTGAAAATGAATATATATTGTCTGTAAATGTATAAAATAGATTTTAAAGGTGGAAGTAATTCTTCTTTTAAAAGTGTCTGAGACTGCTGAAGCTTCAGAGAATAAATCCTGTGGGGAGTGGCTGAGGGAGGTGGGGGTGTTTAGCCTGGAGAAAAAGAGGCTCAGGGGTGACCTTGTCACTCTCTCCAACTCCCTGTCAGGAGCTTGTGGCCAGATGGGAGTCAGCCTCTTCTCCCAGCTAACAGGATGAGAGGAAATGGCCTCAAGCTGCACCTGGAGAGGTTCAGGTTGGACATCAGGGAGAATTTCTTTACTAAAAGAGTAGTTAAGCATTGGAATGGGCTGCCCAGGGAGGTGGTGGAGTCACCATCCTTGGAAGTGCTCAAGAAACAAGTGGACATGGCATTTAGTGCTATGGTTTAATGGACACAGTGATGTTTGGTCAAAGGCTGGACTTGATGACCCTGGAGGTCTTTTCCAACTTAATGATTCTGTGTGTCTATGACTTTTACTGATCTAGGTTTGAATAAGGCTAAGGCCACTGTACTCAGGGACCCCTTCTCTACTGCAGGTAGGTGACAGATGCTCTGGAGCAAGTGATATTCCTGAAAGGCTAGACAAGAGCTGCCTACACGGACATTTTCTTTCTCTTTCAAACAGGTTTGAGAAAACATTTCAAGCAAACTCTGTCTTTCCTTGGCATGTGGGTTAGTCTCACAATCTCTTGAATGTTACAAAAACAGCTTAAGAAACCAGAGAATGGAGCTTTACAAACTTCAGCATCAGAAAAATTTACATTGATGATAAGTAATAGCAAATGTTGACAGAAGTAATGTCAAAATCTGATTATGTTGTCAACTTCATAATTTGGTTATACTGTCAGCTATGTTAACTTGGTAGATTTGTTGAGTCTCAATTGTCCCCATCATAATTACATTATTACAGTTATTACGTAACTCAAATAGGATGGGGCAGTGAGAAGTTGACCAAAGAGGTGTGTTGTAATTCTTGTTTTTACTGCTTTCAGTGAATTTGCGTTGGCCAGTATTTTGGCATATAACTTGGTGGTGGCGTGTTGTTGCAGTGTAAAAGATCTTGAAAATCCATGCCACTGAAGGAACCCCTTGCACCTCTCTTATACGTTATTTGTAGTTCTCAGAAGCGTTTCACCTTTTTTTCTTAACTATAAATTAGAATATTGATCAAATTTCTGTCTCGCAGTTTTTTAAGAAAGCATCTGACTTCTTTCTCTTCATTTTATGTTAGACATCTAGATCTTGAGCAAGGATAGGAGAACTTCCTTCTTGTTCAGAGGGGCAGATTTATACTAACCTGATCTGGCGAATGCTTAAAGAAAAAAAAGGAAGCACATGCTGGCGTTAAACCCCAGACGGCACAACACAGACGGGCTGCAGGGAGCCTGTGGCTGCCAGGAGTGTGTGGGGTTTGTAATCTCTACGTGCAGCACCACGGCTGCTTCCTGCCCCGTGCAGCTGATGGGAGGGCTGGTTTGCCATGTGGTTGTGATAACCATGGGAATTGTCACGGGCAGTTGGGAGCCAGCATCATGTTTCATGCTGGGTACAGGGGCTTGGCAGGTTTGCTTTTGTATGCTTCTACCATATGAATGCCTTTGTAATATCAACATGATGGTGTGGCTCATGTATTAACAGAGCTGGAGATCACATTTTGTGTGGCACTAAATCAGTTTTCAATGTTTCCGATTATGTATTTTTTTGCTATATATATATACATATATATGTTCTTGAATCTGCTCCTGTAATTTATTGTTGCTAGTATTGTATGGCTTCTTCCATCTTATGAGAACCCTCAAATTCCTTTCATGTCAATGACCTGTTGAAAAAAGCTGATTTATTTTTAAATTTCTTGTAAGGTTGAAGTAGCTGGCTCTGGGCCACAGGAGTACTTTATGTTGTTTAAAAGGATCATTTCAGCTTGTCTTTCCAAATGGGCTAGTTTATAAAACTCAGCATTGCTGTTAAGAATTGTCAGAATCTCTCTAAAATGCTTGTTACTAGGACTTGTATTTCATGTTTTTCCATAAAACCATAGGCAGAACTTAATTCACTTATCAGAGTGCTGCCAAATGCTTCTCAGAATTAGCAGTGAAGATTAAAAACTTACTTGAGATTTTTTTGGATCCTTCAGGTTGCAGGAGTGTGCGCTGTGGCTTTTGTGGGCTGACTGCGAGCAGCCCTGCCTGGTCCCTGTCACTTCTGAGCATCCTCTACACTTGCCTCTTTGTCATCCCCTCAGCCATCTGTAACACCTTAGTGTTTGGTCTCTCCTTCAGCAGCTATATTTCCTGGCTCTTCTAATTTCTTGAACCCTGTGTTGGCTTGTTGAACTTAGCGTTTGACCTAGCTGTGTATTTAACCCATGCCCCCCTTCCTGATTGCAGCCTAATACAACAAATTGAAAGAGTGGCCAGCAACTCATTGGGTTTCTTGGAATCCCCCAGTAAAATATGAATTGCCTTATAGATGGTGCCCCATTTTTAATAAAAATTCTTTTGGGCACCTCTTCCAATTAGTGAAGCCTGAAATAAAAGTTTAGTTTAATAAATTCACACAATCTTTTTTTATTTTTATTTAATAGAAAAAAAGAAGAACATTCTTTAAAAAAAATCTCACTTGTCAAACTTGGGTATAATTTAGAGTGCAAAAACATTTGTTCTTTCTTTTTTTAAGGTGCTTAGTGGGAAACCACAGTTGGGAAAATGGAGTATAAGACTACTATATAAGGACTTGGCTATTCCTTGCAGTTACACATTGTGACTAATGAATATGTATATTTTTTAAAGAAATGTATATCGGTAATGATTACTCTGAGATTCATTCTCTTGCATTTGATGAATTGCTTTAGTAGCTACAATTATTAGATCTCTGAAAAGAAGGCGAAGAAGGAATAAGCACTGAACAGATATCTGCATGTATCTGTTCAATTAAAAATCTTTTAGAGGAAAAAGCTGCTGGAGCTAGAGGATCATCCTTGTGTTCTGTTTTTATATGGTCTTGGTGTAACAAGTTTCTCCCCTACTAAGGGATGCTGTAGGTGTCACAGTAATATTATATATACGTGCAAGCCCTCTTGGGTTGTGAGATACAGAAATTTCAGTTAACATCCCTGCATCAGATTTACCTCTAACCCTTCAAAGAAGACCTTTTCTGACATAATTGCATTGACTGAGAAACCTGGTATCAGGAAATAGATTGATTCCCCCCCCCCCCCCAAATGAGTATTACCTAATTGATAAAGGAGTTCTGTAAATAGTGTGAAGTGTTTGCACTGAAGTTTAAGGGCTAGATTTTGATACAGTTGATGAATGCTTTTCCTTAGTGCATGTAGAGATTTCCTGTGCTGTGACTTTGTCTTCAGAAGATAGGAGTTTATTCTAATTAAAAAAAGAGTTAAGTAAGTTTAAAGACTGTGTACAAGACTGCACTGCAATACAAGGCAGAACGATCTGTTCTTTAAAAGGAAAAAAAAAAAAAAGAAAGGTGAGTCAGGGTTTCATGGGGCTTCCCTGCCAGGAAATTAAATATTGATGTTTTTCAGGTAGCAGTGCTCAGCTCTTAGAGAAAATACCTGTCTGCTGGAAACATCCTTTAATATTTTACAATGTATTATACAAAGTATGGCCAATTTTAGAGTTCTCTGATATGCAAGAGTGCAAAATTTTATGCTTAGCTGACTCTTTAATTAGCTCTCATTCTGCCTCACATGATTTATAGCTTCATAACGCCAACGTAAAAATGATATATGACCTAATGGAGCAGAAAGCTACAAGGGGTTCACACCTCTAGTTGTTTAATGGTTTCCTGGAGGTAGGGAAATGGTTGTGCTGCAGAAGAAGCTGTAAGCATCTCCTCATTTATTATGGCAAGGACATAAAAGTCCACGTTGCTGTGACTTAGAGTTGTTTGCCTCCTTGTCACATATACAATTCATTGGAGTGAGGAGGGAATGTGGCTCTTCCATAAAGCATAAAAGTAGCAGGTAAGGCAAGAAACGCAGATGTAATCTTTCTTGCTCAAACTTAGTTTAGTGCAGCTGTTTGATGTATTTGGAATCTAGCTTTTTCTTGATCCTAGGGAAATAGTGTTTCAGTGTGATTTAATTTCAATAATGGGCTGTAAAACCTGTAGTGGCCAACTGTTTTTCTTAGCTAAGGAGTTTTGGGGAAGTTTTTTTCTAAATGGCTACTTTGATCATACAAGTAACTTTTTTTGAAGATAGAGGTGATTTTTGCTGTATTACTCTTACACCTGAAGTTTCTCGAGTTGTGCTTCGGTTATTTTCATGTATTTGTCTTCACAGCATCTTTGATATAGGGGTTCTGATCTTCTTAATTCCAATACTGTGAATTCAAATTAGTTAATTCTGGATTCTTAATAGTTTAAGTGGTCTAAGCATGTCTTCTGTAACGGAAAGGGGAAAAGAATCAGGGGTATCAGAGAAATGAACTGCCTTCAGCCTTGTTGGGATCTCCAGAAACACTTTGGTTTCTGTTTGGGACAGCAGATTTCACTACTTACTGTGGGGAACCCTCTGAAATACAGGAGCAGAATGAAGCCTTTTTTTTTTTTAAACTGCGCAGCTGCATGGTAAATGTTAAAGAATTACCACCTTCTGCCAAGAGTACAGTAACATTACAGGTATGTTTCTGGCACCTGTGTCTCACACAAACATATGTTTTTTTCTATATCAACATGTGTTTGATCTATGTCCATTTCCTATATATTTCAGGAACTGACCATTCCTTATTTAGCTTGTGGTCCTATCTCTATGGACCCACAAAGGCTAGAACCTTTCCTGGCTTGCATCTGAGGGCTGGGGTTTGCCCTTAGAGTTTTGTAGGTACCTCTCCCTTTCTTCCCTCTTTCTCTCTCTTTTTTTTTTCTTCTTTTTTTTTTTTTCCCCCCTCTTGTGAAGTTTGGACTTACTGCTATCAATCTGCAAGAACTGTGTGGTACCTTTTCAGTTTATACATGAACTATTAGGTTTGTAAGCAAAGATCATTACCTACTCCCATGGTGGGACACATGGTTTCTGACATAAATTCTGGGGTTTGCAGAGAGGTGTTTATTGATTAATTAAGGATTTGTAGAATTTACAAGTTCTTCCTTCAAATATCTGGTTACTTTCTCATGTTCATGAAATATCTTTGTGTTTCTGGACTTCACAGTCTCTTCTGGAACCAGCAGTCTTTGCGACAGCTGGTCCAGGAGTTTTTGGGTATGTGGGGAAAAAATAACAACACTCCCCCTCTTTCCAGTCTCCTCTAAGCACTGGCAGTGGCTCTAATTGTGCAAGTGGCCTGTGCAAGTCATTGTTGCATTTGGCTTTTGGACTCTCAAATAGTCCTTTTAAACGTCAGTAAAAGAGAAAATGTGCTTTGCTGTTTTACAGTTGCAGTTTGTGCTTACTTCATGTTTGCAGTTAAACAAATACAGTATTCAAGGAAATATGCAACTTTATGAGGCTCTGGTAGAGTTTGAGAAGTTAGCGAGAAGCAAAGATTACTGCTCTTGGAAAGCTAGATCAGTCCTCTGTATTTGGTGGTGTGTTAGGATATAATTTCAGAAGTGAATTTAAGAAGCTTTCCCAGCACTTGTGAAACTGTTGCAACTTCTGGGAAATCACAAACAAGCTGTGGTTTCTGCTGGACCTTTCAAGGAGGCTGTTTTGTAACATATAATGGGGATCTTGCTCAAAGTACAAGGAACATCAGGAGGGCTATTTTCAGAGTAGAGTAAGGAGTATACATGGCATTCACCGAATAATCCTGGAAGTACTTGCTGCCAGAACGGAAAATTTCGTAGTGCAACGCCCCTCATGCCCTGTGTTCTGCCTATGTTCTCACTCCTCTCAAATCTGGATGGAGGCTTTTTAAAGGTTTTTTGTGCCAGCGTGTGATTCTGCTGTAAATCAGAATTTTGGCGGCGGTGGTGATGATTCCTGATTCTCTGTGTGTGTGTGTGTGTGAGCTCACTCATCACCACGAGGTAGGCTGAGGTCACCTACTGAGAGCAGCCCTGTCTGTGAATGAGGGCACAATAACGAAGTGAACTTTTGCCTAGTCAATGACCTAAACTAGAAAGAGTTTTGCTTTATATGAAATACAAGCCCCTGTGTTGAAGTATTTTAAGTAAACATGTTCATTTCTTGTAAGTTAATAGCTACAGATGCTTTTAAGATCATCCAGCATCTTAATTTTTCTTTGGGAATGTTTTATCCAATTCAGAGTCATCTTGGCTTAACTTTGAATATGATCAGTGCTGTTTTACAAAATGGTATGTTTTGTAGGGAGTTGGCATTTTTGTCGGTAAGGAATATATATGTTGGTAAATATATGAATATAAAACGGTGGCACTGATAATACCTTTATATACAAAGGTGTTTGCATACTTGCTATCACCATGAGGTTTTTACTGAACTATTCAACTGTTTTTATTCCCAGCTCTGGCATTTTTTGAGGTACTTGGCTCCAGTCATGCATGTGTAGGTCCCTCCTTTTCTAGGGACATTGTCGCATGCTCGCTGATCCACCTGTGCAGAAGCATTTGTGAGATCAGAGCCTAAGCATATTACTGCTAAATGTAATTAGATGCTAGACTTGCACTGGAGCGCAGTTGCTTCCAAGTGTCACCCAAGATTGACTGAAGAACAGGGATGATTGAGGACATTTTAACTACTGATTTCTTGGAAAACCATTTTGAGGAGGCAAACTTTTAAAACTGATACCCAGGGACTGTGAGCCATTGCTGAGCATGTAATTCCTTACTGAAAATGAGTTTTAAAATGTTCATCTTTACTTAGTCTTCTTTTAAAAAAATAATGTTTTTTCCTGTGAAATAGTTTGATCAAAAAGTAGTATCTATGCACTGGTATATTGATTGCTTTGCTGCTGATTTTGCTGAGTGGTGGTGTCTGCTAATAATCTTCCTTCTTTCTATAGGAAATTTGAAATGAGTATCTAAAAGGCAGGGTCAGTATGATCAAATCAAGTATTTCCCAACATGAATGAAATACTGTATTAAAATGGCAAATAATGGATGCCATACTGGCCCTGTTTAGGCTTGCTATGTTTTAGGAACCTTGGGATTAGTGTTTATCTGTCCCATAAAGGACACGAATCATTTAGATTAGAAGTAATCTGATTGTATTGAAGTACAAATTATAGCACAAAGGCCATTCAAGTGGGTTAAGTGACCAGGGTTGGTAAACACCATATGACTGCTGATTGGTCGACGAAAGAGTATTAACTGAAAGATAATGATGGATTTTAATCCAAATCTCTAAAGCGCAACAGCTGTAGTTCCCAAATGAGTTCACTCACTGACAGAGTTTTAGGACACCGATTTATTTGTTCCTATTTCTCTTGCACAACAATTACTTTGAAATATAACTTTTTTTCCCTGTATAAAACATAGGTATTCCACACAGATTTCTTTGATTAGATTTGTTCTACTTTCAGTGAGTTCATTGCAATTTTTCTGCATTTTACATTGGAGAAATTGCAAGCGTTTTATTTCAGTGTTCTGCAATATGCTAGGGTAAATTTTTAGGGTGACTTGGTTTAGGAAATTCAGCTGATGTTCTTTCTTTTCATGTCTTTTATGAACATAGTATGAAATCTAATTAAGTATTAAAAAAAAAAAAAAGACAAACTGGTATTCCATATGAACTTATTTCCAGAATGCTTACTGATGTTAATGCCTAATGCTTATCACTGATAATAAATTATATGACTTTGTGTAGTGTTTTGTGTTTCAGAGTGCCTATATGTAGGTTAAAAATGGAAAGTGCATTGCATGAAAATGACACTATGATATCCTAAGAGTGAGAAGTGGCAGCTTTTTAGGACTACAATGTAACATTGTTTAGGATGTAAAATGAAAAATGTAAGCTGACTGTATTTATTAATTATTTCAATGTTGGGGCTATACTACCTTTTTTTGGGTGGTTGTTGCAATAAGAACTTTGGTGGGAAAGTGTCACTTTCACTCGAGCTTCCCCCCCAAATTTGTGCTTGCCCTGAAATAAGCATGTTCATTAAAGGAATCAGATGAATGTCTTCAAAAAGAAAGTAATTTAACTTTGTGTTTTCTTGGTCCATCTGTCTGTTTGATTTTGGAAAGTGAACAAGAGACCAGATGAAGTGGTACTTAATTATTGTTTACGGTCTAAATAGTCAGACACATGAAAAATAGTTAAAGTCTTTCAGAATGATACTGTTCCATCTTGTCTGTCTTTGTATCTAAAAAATGGGCAGGATAAAACCATTCCTCTCTTGTTATTCAGGATTTATTCAGATAATCTAGATAAGATATGCCCTCGAGCCAGGAGCAGGCATTGGATCAGCCTGTGTACTGTCCCTACAGGTTGTTTTGAGAGCAAAAATGGAGTCATTAGTGCCAAAGTCATATTTTATCCTTTCAATGTAGACACGCCTAATGCTATAAATAGTGTAAGTAGGTATGGAACCTTTCCTTTGGATTTACAGTATAATTCAAAATGCAGTTAGGAAAACCGCCTGGTAAAGAGGTTATTGGTAAAGACCTTTGCAAAATTGGGAGGCTATTGGTCACTTCATGCTGAAAGGAGACCTTAAATGCAGTTATGTTGCAGCAGTCTGAAATGGTTGGAAAATCGTGACAAAAAATTTACGACCTACCCCAACTAGGTTTTGGAGCCTATGGTGTCTCTTACTTTCATTTGTTTTCTTATAGATGTAATAGATACACTTCGTTATTATAACACAGTAATTTTCTTCTTGAAAAACTGGCTAAAACAAACTTCCAGAAAGTGGTAACTATACTGCAGGTGCTATCTTGAGAGTTAAAGCTATTTGGGAATTGGCTTGTGCATTTGGATTACTGCTGCTTCATGGGAAGGGTAAAGTCAGAATATCTGATGAGGTGCCCTTAAAATGTTTTATATGTATTTTGTGTATATGCTTGGCCCAGTAGTAGCAATGGAATATAATGTCATGTGTCACTCTTGCACGAGCAGGTGTGCAAGGACTTTGGTCTGCCCAAAGTAAGGACAGGAGATGGGATAGAGGAACATGCTAAGTGTTGTTTCTCATGTTGACAGACATGACTTACAGCTTCTGACATTTCGAGTGTGGTTAATCCTTAGATGGTTATCTGTGTGAAGTTTTTGGTCATTGGAGTTTATGAAGCTGGGCAAATCCAAAGGTGGGCATGAGCTGGCAGGAGGTTCCTACCCTTCTTTGTGACTTGGGAAATTTTGCAGTGTCAGGAATGTTAGACTTAGCCACAAGTATGCAGTGAGAAACTCAATAAAATGCAAATGCTGACTGTGCCATGAATTTCTCCTGATAACCTGTCATGCTCGAGTGTGACTCTTGAAAATCTTTAGAGAACAAGATCAAGGTTGATCAATACCAGTACGTAGTTGTACTGTGGCTGAAGGTTCTGCTGTAGCATCTGTGGTTGCACAGAGTTAGAGTGATAGCCTTCTCTATTAAGATACTTCTTTCTCCCTATTATGTATTTTATTGTTGTGGTTTGGGTTTTTTTGCTTATTTTTTGGGAGAGATTTTTAATATCTCAAAGGAAGAGACTGGGGATTAGGGTACAGCCCCACTTCCTAAAGAATATTTGCTTGTCATGTCTAGCACAGCTACAACTGCCACCTGAGCTATGCCCCATTCCAAAACATGGGAAACTGGAAAAGCGGGACTGAGGAAACTGGCACCATGTCAGCCTGGTTCATGAAGGGTCTCTGAATTGGAAGACCTTATTATAGGTTAAAAGTGTTTGATCAAAGCTGCTACCTCACTTGTCAAATTGATTCCTGCCCTAAATTTGGGGGAAAGTCTTAGAATGTTAAAAACAAACAAAAAAACCCTTTTGAAAGTCGCTTATGTAAAATTTTGAGTTCTCAAGTTTTCAATTTTTCTGTTTGTGATTTTGACATTGCTGAAGCAGATGCTTATGATGGTATTTAATGACTGTGCAATTTCTGAAAATAACACTTTGACAAAATTGCTTATTTTGTAGAGAAAATTTTGGCTACAAACCAGGATTTTACAAGGGGAAGTAGAAAATGTAATTGGGAAATTTGTAGCTGTATATATTTGGACTTCTGGGAACTAAGTCCTTAATATCCCTTCCTTTTTAAGGATATTTTGTGGTATCTCTGAACTGTAGTTGCTTTCCTAGAGGAAAGCTACTGCTATGGCAGATGAATCTGTTTCTGCTGATAGTTGAACTGGGCTTTCTTCATTCATTTTTTAGCTAAGGACTGATAAACATTTAAAAGCAATAATGTGGCATTTAATTGACAGTTTGGCCTAATGATTGAATTGACCATTTAGCATAAGCTGAATTAATTACAAGAGCTAAGAACTCCCACTTAATTGCCATCCCTAATGAAGCATAATTAAATAAAAAAATTGATTTGTATATTGTTTAGAAGTATTTTGTTAAATGAACTAGTGATTCCTAGCCTTCCTGCTTTTCAGGGATAAGGGAGCATTAATGCTGCAGTTGCAAAACTGATGAGTGTCCATCTGGAGTTCAGGAAACTGATTTAATTAACACTTGTGATGATTTCAGACTGACATGGGTGCAGAGAAGGGTTCTGGCCAGGGAAAAGGAGATCCTTTCTTATGGGGAGACTTCCTTAGCCTTGGAAAATAAAGGAATTATATAATCATAGAGTGTTTTGGTTTGGAAGGGATCTTAAAGGTCATCTTCTTCCAACCCCCTGCTGTGGGTAGGGACACCTTCCCCCAGATTAAGTTGCTCATAGCCTCATCCAACCTGGCCTTGAACACTTCCAGGGATGGGGCATCCACAGCTTCTCTGGGCAACCTGTGCCAGTGCCTCACCACTCTCACAGGGAAGTAGGTTAGATTATAACTAATTTAAACTACCCTCTTTCAGTTTAAGGTCATAACCCCTTGTCCTGTCACTACACAGCCTCGTAGAAACAAGGAGGTTGTGGGAACACGGGGGAAGACAAAACACTTGCCTTCTGATGGATTTATGGACTGTACACAGCAGGGAAAGAGAGAATAAACCATCAGCCAGGGTTGACCCAGAGTCAGTGCCTGGATTGTATGACCAAATACACACCTGATTGTTCAGGGTTTATCCTGGAGGAAGTACATGAGGACTAGAATTTAGGTTCGGTTTTGTTTGGGTTTTGTTTTTTAAAGTCTTACATTTCTTACAGTGATAAAGCATAGCAGAAGTCCAGACTCTGATCAAGTGCATGGCTGAGAGAAGATAAACACTCCTGCCTAAACATTGTCAGCTCTGAACATTCAAAAATCATCTCAGATCTAAAAGAAAATTGAAATTGGTTTCTCTTTAATTCCTTTCTAGTTTTTGAGCCTTTAGGGTTCATGTTTTCAGTCAGCTCTGCCAGGATTAGAAGGATATTTAAAAAGCTAGAGTTCCTGGGGATTTTTATGACTGCATGACCCAGGCTTAAGAAAAATGCTTAATACTGCAAGATATAATTCTGAGAGCTAGCTGCCCTGAATTTGGGAGTGGAGTGTCATAAGCAAAGGTGACATCGGATTGATAAATTTGATTTTACTAAGTGAACCTTTCCAAATGTTTCATGTTTCAAAACCTCATGCTTTTGATGTCAACACAGGAGGCATATTCAACCTGCTGGGTCTTTTAAGGCAATAAGTGTGTTTAAAACTGTCTCTAACAGAAATTGTGTTCAGATATCGGCTATTCGACTAAGGACAACTTGAGCACAGATCAACTAGGTAAGCCAGTGTGAGAGAGCAAGATCTTCATTAACTGGAGGACTTAATAGAAGAATTGTTTATCACAAAGATGTTTTGTGTTACGAAGTCAACTGTCTGTACATCGAAAAAATAATGGGTTTCTTAAAATTTGTTTATTAATATAATGTTGAGGAAATTGAAAACTACCAAATGTCTCCAGGGAATGTGACAGCTTGGACAAGGGAGAGAGCTACTGAAATATGGTATAAAAGTCAGCTTTACTGCAATCTTTAAATTGCAAAGGGCTTTGAAATGTGAATGGCTGGAGAGAAATATCTCCTGGGAGTAAAATGGGCTTCTGAAAGATAACTTCAGCTGAAAATGCTTAAGTAAAAGCTTCTCATTGTGCACCTCAGCATTTTCTAGTGCAAAAAATATAGATTCTGCTCACACTTTCATCTTCCTGGGGGTTATATTTATTCAGAGGAGATTAATGGCCAATTTTCTGTGTGACTGCCATCATCAGAAGTTTATCCCTTTGCAAAATGACTTTTTTAACTTTTTAGGGGAGCAGTATGCATGAATTTCTGTGAAGACTTCTAATACATGGGTGTAAAATGACAGGTGGAATGATGTTTATATCCCCAAGCTGGTGCCAGCCTTGTATTCTATGCAGGATGGCAGCACAAGACTGACTGTGACTTGTATAATTTTATGTCAGATCTTTTTGTCTTAAATAGCAGGTTTTGAGTTTTAGATGCATTTATGATTACCTGACCATTTAATAAAGCCAGGTGTTCTACAGAGAGCTGCACTAGGATGCACGGGTTAGTGAATTCTGCAGCAGAGGAAGCAATCTGGGATGATTTAAAACAACTGGCAGTTGTACAAACACTCGTTTAAAGAAGGGTAAGGAAACATGCTTAAGGAGCACAGAGAAACTACCTTGTTGCCCCTCATTGCCTCTGGCTGCATGTCCTGTAGTTCTCCAGATATTCCTTTTTTAGACAGTCCCCGGTTTTTCATGGGAGCTAAGCTGCCATTTGCAGTTGACCGATGTATTCTGCTCCTCTGCCCTTCATGGTGTGAATGCTGGAGGAGGAGTTGCACTTGTGCTGGGCTGGAGGCATCTTCCTTGGGCATTTGCTGACGGACCTCCTGGAGGATCTCTGCAGGTGCAGCCGTGGGCTGTAGTGCCAGGGACTCTGGCAGTGTAGGGCCCCTGCAGAGAGCTTTGCAACCTCTCTCCCTCATTACTGTGCTGTACAGACCTTCATGATCTTTCTTCTTTGTGTCCAGTTCTTATGATGTTAATGATTTAAAGGCTGTTCATCCATATTTTGAAGTTTTGCTTCTTGAGGGTTGAGCTTAAGCAATGCTTTTTTTCCATCCACGAAGACAGTGATGTAACCTTTATACTTGTGCAAGGGTTATTACCCTGCCTCAGTGGAAGGTTTTCACTGGTGACTTAAAAAAATTCTTCTGTGGATGTATTTTTCTATTTTCTCTGCTTGATGTAGATATTTATCAATGTACAAAAAGAAATTTAATTACATAATTTTAAAAGAATGCATAGAATTGGTTTATGCATTTTGAGTGCCTAATAGTTGGTATTGGGGAAATGGCTGTATTTTCTATTAACCATCTATAAATGGATATGACAGGTGAAGTGAGTTTATGCTGGTTGTCCAGGGTCTGGACTGGGCAAGAATTGATGGAAACCAGCAATCAAAATGATAGCAGTAGACAGATTGCAAGAAAAGGAGGCAGAAAAAACATCCTATTGTCAAGAAAGAAAATTCCTAAATTTTTTTTTCAGGCCAAGGAAAACTGTAAGTTCTGCAGAATTGCTTCTTGGTCTCAGGTTCCCTCTGAACTTGTGGGCCATATGTGCCTTTTGCCACTGATCACAGTGAGAATCCTTAGCTGCTCCCAGGTTGGTAGGTGGACCCAGCAGATTATTGTAACTTGTTCTTGATTTACTGTGTGTCTTCCACAGTGCAACTTACTCTTATTTTATTGGGCAGTTAGAGAGCTATAGCCTCCCAATTTGTCTGGTCTAAAATAAACTTAAACTAATCTAGTAGGTCTCAACAAATCTTCTAAACTTGACAGCAGATGGCACATGCTTTTTATTTAGCCCTGCATATACTATCTTGGTGGGTGGTAACTGCCTTAGGACGAAATCAGCATCCCACCAGTCACCATCTGGGATGGCAGATGATATGTGGGACTGTCATGAATAAGCATTCCGATGTTTGTAAATGTCTGAGGGAAGACGCTGCTTGTTAACGTGGCAGTTGGTATGCAGTCACCACCATGAGAAGCACACTTTATGCAGTAATCAGCAAAAGATGAATTGTGTGCCTTGGGTTCATCTCTGGAATATGGGTGGGTGTAAGTTGATTCTTCCATAATTTGTTCATTTCAATGGCAAACTTGAATGGGTCTTATTTTGACAGACCTTTAGTCTTTGTCATTGCTTTTATGCTAAAAGTTTTATTCTCTTAGGTACTGTGTCAGCAGTGATATTTAGATGCCTCATACTGGATCATACCCAATGCTGATAGTGAGCACAAATGCATGGTATGAAATGTGCCCTTGCTTTGACACTGTACTCTGAGTTGATGGGGAAGTGGAGGGGACAGTTTGGAGAAAAAGGTGTGAAATTGCTTGCAAAAAACACCCCATAGTTTTTTTTCCAGATGCAGGAATGGAAATGCACTTCTTCTGGCCCTCCTCTACTCCCATTTTCCCTCTTCCCCCAGGCAAGATGCACAGACAGAAGTCTGAACCATGAGGATATCCACAGGGCACTTCCCTCATCTTCTCTGTTGGTGGCTCTATGCACTAAGCCTCTTTCCTGAATATAAGTGCTTTGAGAAATGTTATTGAGACCTCTTTTTTCAGAAGGACTGCTTGTCATTCATGTGACAGGTTCCTTATGTAGAGTATTTTAGATAGTAAAGCTGGCCTTGTAGGAAACTCTGAGTTGTATCAAGTACAAACATCTCTGAAAGGATCTGTGTATCTATTATGCAATTTTATTCCTGCTGCAGTTACAGCATCCGTTTTGGTTTGTGTCACTATTGTTTTACTCACACTTAGCTGGTCTGTGTACCAGCTGAAATAGATACCATAGAATCACAGAATGGTTTGGGTTGGAAGGGATGTTAAAGACCATCCAATTCCAGCCCCCTGCCATGGACAGGGGAACTTCCCATGAGGCCAGGTTGCTCAGGGCCTCATCCAACCTGATCTTCAACAATACCAGGGATGAGGCATCCACAGCTTCTCTGGGCAACCAGAGCCAATGCCACTGTCTCACCACCCTCATAGTGAAGAATTTCTTTCTGTTACCTACCCTCTTTCAGTTGGAAGCCATTACCTCTTGTCCTGTCACTCCATACTCTTGTCAAAAGTCCCTCTCCAGCTCTCTCATAGCCTTTTCAGGTGCTGGAAGGTGCTCTAAAGTCTTCCTGGAGCCTTCTCTTCTCCAGGCTGAACAACCCCAACTCTCTCAGCCTCTCATCATAGGAGTGGTGCTTCAGTCTTCTAATCAACTTTGTGACCCTACTCTCGACTTTCTCCAGCAGGTCCATGCCCTTCTTATGTTGGGGTCTGCAGAGCTCTATGAAACAACAGTTTAATGAAGTGACATCTACTTTAGTGATTCAAATAGCTGCCTTGACTATTCTTTTTTTCAGTGCCTCCAGAATACTTGGTGTAGAATATGTACAAGAGTGCAGAGCTTAAGAATTTTATGCAGTTTAGTGGTGCTGGAATTGCCAGTGGACCTTTGGTGTGAAGGTTTTATGGTAGAGCAAGATATTATCTGAGTATCTTCATGTGTTTTTCACTATTAAGTATGATATGCAAATAGTATACTGATTTTATACAAGTGAATTGTAAAAGGGAAGAAACCCAAACAACCTGCCACATGAAATCTTAACTGAGGTACTACCACTCAGCTTAAAATTAAAATGTAAAAGTTAGTTAGGTCCAAAAGGTTATAAAACCTAGATTAGATTAAAGCAATAATATGTTTGCACTGGCTGGAAAGCACAGAAATGAGGAGTGTCTGCCAAATTTGTACCAGCAAATGTACTCATTCTCATGGCTCTTAGTTGAGGGGAGAGCAGAGTGGATTATTTACAGCGTGGAAGCACATGCACGTCGTATTTCTGGATCAGGGTGTGAAATGTCAGCAAAACTAGCAAAAGGCTAGCTCTTCCCTTTCATGACTGGAAGGGTGTATTTTAATGTGGAATAAGACAGCTCTTCAGAATGGATTTTGCAAGCAACAGTCACTTAAAGCCTGAGGTGACTGGCAGCTCGAGTTTAGGAGAGGTCTGTGCATGGGAAGTAGGAACTAGTTCGACCTCACCAGACATCTCTCTGAGTTCAGTATCGGCACAAAACATGCTTAGCTGTGGTTCCTGTAAGCAGGGAAAGGGCAAGTGAAGGGTTAGATCCAGGTCAGTGCTAACGTTAACCTGCCCTCCCTGCAGGTGGCTTCAAACTAGGTGATCCACTGTTCTTATGGTCTGTCACTGCCAGTTGGATAATATTCTTATAACTTGATCATAAATCTTAAGTAAAGCAGTTGTGATGTCCCTTTATACTATAAGGCAACATTGGTTTTGATTTTTTTTCATTTCCAGAAGAGAATCAGTTGTTTACATAGACAATGACAGTATCTTATGAATGATGACTGATCTGGGACTGCCTTTTAGGAGCACTTTAGGATTGACATTCACTGCCAGTGATCATGCTTGCACTTTTCTGTTCTTTGTGTTCTTAGTGCTACCAATCAAGCTGGTAGATCTCAATCTTACATTTTTTCCGAATGTGGCATGTTCTTTTTTCATGCCCAGCTATTTTTTTCACACAATCCTCAAAGTCCTCTTGTGTCCAAGAATGCTTTCACAGCATTACCAGGCTTTATCTTGAATTAATGATTTTCCAGTACAACTTATATTCAGCTCCTAGCATTGTCAGACTTAAGAACGAGACAGCCATCTACTAGGCCTGACCTTCTGTTGTGGCTTCCTTTTATGCTGAGACGAATTCTTGATATTTTTAAGAAGGTAGGAAATTATTTTTTCTTCCTGACACCAAAGATTGATTTACTCTTTAAATGTGATTATGCTCAAGCAAGATAAAGTAACAGCCAGGTACAAATACCCTGTAGGAACCTCAGATTATGTCAGCAGGTTTTGATCTTTATTTGTGCAAGTTCATGCCATGATCAACTATTTTTATACATAGAATAGATACTTCAGTAGAAGTACCTTACATCTTGAATCAGTTGTCCAATTAGTTAAAAATCTCCAACCGTTTTGCAGTTGGCTTTAAGTTATCTTAAGCATCTTAAATGTATAAAAAGAATTTTTTCTTTAAAAAAACCCTATTTTCTGTGGTCCTTTTATTGTTAAATGCAGGTTCAAACTATATCCTCTACAGGATTTTCCCTTTATAGGTTTGGGTTCAGCTCTTCTAAGTTGTAATATGTGATGGAAATCTAATTAATGTTGTGTTATTCAGTATTTTTCTAGGGAGAAATACAAGGAGTCCTTTTATTTAAATAGTACTTGGATCCAATACAAAGTTAGAAATAAAAATCCCAATCTAGTGACTTTGTAGAAATGTAGAGAGTTAGGAAATAGTCTTAGAAAATTATCTTAGAGGCGGTATCATTCAATTTATTTATTAAATTTGTAATTGATAAGACAATTCCCTGGTCTCAAAAAAGCAGATTGTGAAAATGGGCAAAATTGAAAATATACATAAGAAAACTCACTTAAAAAAATTCAACTTTTTAAAATTTTGAGGATTTGCTGTTAAAATAACTTGTAATTTTCACGTTCAACCTATTAAATGTATCCTATTTATTTTGTTAACTTTTTTTCTTGTCTTTTTTCTTTTATCTCTTCCCCCCCCACCCCGTCTGTTTGGCATTTGGGCAAGTTTAATATTTTAATCCTGCCCATGTTCAAGAAAGAACTAATTTAAGTCACTCTGGTTTTGTGGTTTGGTTTTTTTCTTCTTCCTGGGTGTTGCTTTAGAAATACGGCATATTTGGGATTTAGGTCTTTAATAGAAAACTAGAGTTCCTGGATGAAATAGAATGTAAATATGATTAGATACAGACAATCAATGATGGCTGGTATGAAATGGACTCTTTTTTTTTTTTTTAATGAGGACACTAAAACACAGACTGGACCACGTGGTACCTGATTGAGTTTGTTGCAGATATCATAGCAAGGATAGGAGTGTGGATGTTCGGATTGTTATATGGATTTGTTCAAAACACTTGTTCTAGAGAAGGCTAAGGGAGCTGAGCAGCCATTTTGCTGGAAAGTCTGTTCTCTCTGATAGGTTTCTGCATGTGATAGGGGAGGACAAATGTCTAAAATGATGTCCAAACCATGTGTTGGACACTTTGGGCATCTAAATATTCTTTTGTAATTAGCAAAGATTGCTTAGAGTGCAAGTTAACTGAAGGTAAGCAGTGGCTTAATAACACTGCTGAGTAGAAGGAACCAACTTGTCAAATGGTTCATCGAGGAAAATCGTATTATGATAATTCTGTAAAACTATCTGTTCGTCTTGAAGCATAATCCAGGGTAGCTGTCTGGACTCCAAACTTGGTTAGCCTGCTTGGCAGCAGTCTGATATGTTTTGTCAGGTGAGGATATATCCCTCTGGCAAATAAACGGATGTGTAAACAGAGTCTTGTATTCTTGTTAATGCTAACAGTGCCAGAAATCTGTAAGTATGGGTGCTACAGAGGAAAGGATCAACCTTATAATTAGAGTTAACTACAGATATTGGCACAAGCAACAGCAGTCAGTGATAACCTAAGCTGAGAGCGATTTTATTTACTCCAATTTAGCTGAGCTCACTGTCTAGTGCAGTAGGTCTAATTTTGGGTTTCCTTAACGTGGAAAATTTCAAGGCTGGTAAAGCAAAGCAAAATACTAGCTACTTGAATGTTTCCAGTTTTCTGAATTATCTTGTGCTGAACAGCTAATGTTTGTGTTGTGAAACAACCATCTGTTTTTATAGTTTGAAGAGAATCCCCTTCAAATGTTAAATGCTCTAAAATGTGTTAGTGAAGAAGCTGTCAGCCATTTGTCATACTACACCATTCAAAAGTTTTCATGCACAGTAAAAGCAAGCTGAGTTTCTATTCCTCTTTGAATTGATAAACTAGAATCAAAATTAAAGCTAAAAAATTACTTAGCCCATTTTGGTCTGTGTACTGTGACTAATTGATTATTCTTTATCTCTCTTAAGGAATAAAAATGTGGTTACTTTTCTGAACCATCCAATTTTTACTGTAACTTTGAATAAAAACATTCCATGTATTTTGTAAGCAGTGATGAAAGACATAACCAAGAGTTGATCAGATATGGATGGTTGGGTAATAAATAGTTTGACAGGTGGAGATGTTGCAGAATATGATGCCTCCTTGAGGAATTTCAGAACAAGATGAAGATTAAACATGGCAGTTCTCTGTTTGGGTTTGTACTGAAAGAAAGAGGAACACATCTTCTGAAACAAAAAAGGTCCCTTAAACATATGGGGGATTTTTCAAGGTTGGCTTCAAAATAGTCTCTAGTGCTTTTTTTAACTCTGTAGGATACTGCACACAAGGCACTATGCATATGCTGTTCACCACAGTATCCCAAAAGAACTTGTTGCCCAGATGGTGCAAACCATATGCCTCTTGATAGTTTATCTGTGTTTGGGAAATACTGTCTAAAAATATAAGAAAGGTCATAAGACTTGTAAAAAACAGCTTTAGTGGATGTTGTTTAAATAATGCTCTGGAGGTGTTCAAAGTTGGTTTGTGTGGTTTTTTGGGGTTAGGATTTTCTTCTTTCGGGAGGTGTGTGTAAAAGTTTCATGATACAGATGAGGAACTAGGGAATCATAGTTGCTCCAGTGCGAGACCACAGATCTTAACCATGCATGCAGCCTTCACTAGTTCATTGCATAGTTTTTCTCCATGGGAGATGCTTAAGAGGAATACAACACAAGGCTGGGTCCTGCGTCTCTCTCTTCCCCCCTTCCCCCAGCTGTCTGAATGAACCTTTTTGGAAATGTAACAATATAGAAAGCCAGTTAATTTTGGTATTTGTTCCCGTGTCTTCCGTAACTCATTTGATTATTTCCAAAGGCTAAAAGGAGAAAATTCTCGTTGCCCATATGTAAGTTGTTAAAGTATGGGTTTTTTTGCTTACCTGGTGCAGATCCACAGAGGAAAGGCAGTCTAATTACATTTCCAGCATAGTGGTTCTTTGAAGTATCAACTAATTAGGAATGGGCATTGCAAAAGTTTAGACTAGCACTCAGGAAAAGAATGCATCGTGTAACCATCACTAATTCATTAGGATAACCAAAGCTTATTTCCTTTGAGTAAAGATTTGCACATTCTCACCTACAGCACTGTACTATATATAATACTTCTTTGTAGCTCCTCTGAAAGCACAACTCTTTTTAAAAGTAAATTAGCCAGCCAAATTGAAAGGCTAATTGCCTTGAGCTTCAAGTACAAAGGATATCCACACTTAGATTTCTTTGCCAGCTGCAAGAGGCTGAGAAGATGTGTTTTCAGAAATCCTAACAGGGTATCTCATGACACTTCAGAATTTTAATGTGGTGTCATAAATCACTAACTTATTCTCGCTCCAGTATTGTTTGCAGAATCCATTGAGATAGATCAGTTCTGTGTACTGAGGAGGAAATGTGATGGAAGGACAACCCTGTTTAGTCTGGTAACAGCTCATGTTAAATACCTGAAAAGGTCTTATACTTTATATTGCTTCCTTTTATGATTTGATCATAAAAATGAGTATATCTGGTTTGAATCAGAACTTGTTTTTGCAAGAGAAAGACTGATATGGCATACAATCCCTTTACAGACTTAATATTTTTCTGGATCATTTCAGCTGGATATATGGATGCTGTTCTGTGTTTCCTGCTTTGTTTCAATTTTTATTTGGGTCTAATCCTTGCTGAGTAAATACAGTGACAACCTTTGCAATGTGTGTGTCCAGTGTGATTCACAGAATCATGTCCTTTTTGTATGGATCATTTTAATTTGTGGATATTATGTATCAGCTGCTGCTAAGACTCAGCTTACACTGTGCTGTATTAAGGTTATACAGAACTGGGAGCTTGCAGGATTGATCAAATGTATTTTCTCCATATGATAATTCCCAACCTTTCTGCCTTTTAATGAACTCATATTCTAGTTCTTGCTCTTAAACCAGCTTCTAAACACTTTGAAATCCTACCTATAACAATTACTCTAAATTATTTTTTGGTTTCACAGAATGTAATGATTATGTAACTTCTCTTTATTCTCAGCTCACTGACTGTAGTCTCAAGTAGCTGCTTCTGTTACGTGATAATGTTATTGAGCTATGTGTAAACCTGAGGAATGAAATGGCCCTATTTCATACCTGACTCCTGGGGGGTGAGAACAAGTACCATCCAGAACTCTTCACCATCTATCTGCACGAATAATCTCTTTTTGAAAGAAAAAAAGCACTTGACAGGTGTGTGCTTGCATAAATTTGAGTGACTACAAAGTTTAGAGAACAAGAAGAAAGTGGTTGGTTTGGGGGTTTGCTTTGTTGTGATTTTTTTTTTCCTATTACAATTTAACGTGTATGTACATGTTTCTTTCATAAAAGTTTAAAGCATTCAGATAGCCTTCTAAAGAAAGGTTAGCTTGCACAAGATAAATCTCATGGTGAGATTCTCAACACTGACTCAATGCAGAATTGTACTTGTGCTGTGTATTCTAGAACCAGGACATTTCAGTGGAGATTTTCAAAGGGGTATTTTTCCAACCTGAACTTTAAAGAAGAAAGGAAGGAGACAAAATTTCGAAAACAATGGAAACTTTCATTGCATGTAATAACCTTTCTAGTTTTTGAACAAATATATACACCACATGCTAATTTATGGAAAAGCTGTATTGCTGTGTGAAAAATGGACATGCTTTAAAATCTCAGTGCCTGTTTGCCACCAACATTTTCTTTTTAAAAACTCTAGAAGAGACTAAACAAAGCTTTTCAAACACAAGTGATTTGCTTCACCAAATGTTCAGGTCTCCAAATCCCAGGAGGGTGAAGGCTGGGATTTCTGTCAGGAACAGGCAGACATGGACCTGTCTCTGGCTGCACATACAGGTTTTCTCCAGGGTTGGACTGGTCAGAGTATGCTGCTGCAAGCCCTGCTATGCTCAATGCAGGCATTTTCTCAGAGGTGATTTGCATCCTCTGCTCCCATCAGTTGTTGAGAGGTCATTGCTGCTTATAATGAGGCCACCTTTTAATTTAGATGCAGAGCTTAAGGCAATGAAGGTTGTTTGAAAATTTCAGCTTGTTTTTTTTTTAATTCTTAAATTAGTAGCAAGAGTTTGCTTCAAGGACTCCTTTGTCCCATGTATGCAACTTTGTGGTAAAGCTGAATTTATAGTTATTTTGTTTGTTAAAGCAAAAGTAACACTTGGGCAGTGATTTCTTTTATTTGTTTGAAGGTTAATTTTCCTTCTAGACAGACAGCTGGGATGCCTAAGGGTGCAGGCACAGTGTGACTCCTTGCTGTGCTCAATTGTTCTTTCTGGGTGCGTCCATATTTATAAACAATTTTGGTGATGTCAGGACTGCACTTTTGAGGCAAATGTGCTGATTTTCCCCATGTACCGTGCTTTGGTCCATATTTGAGCGGTCTCAGGCTTTACCAAGGTTTTGTTCCTTTGGAAGAAAGAAAGGGAAACGTGCAGGCCAGGAGCGCACGTACCTCGTGCTGCAGTGATAATGTGCTAATGCAGTACCAGCCTGGTGCTTTCCAAAACAGCCCTCCTTGGAAAGGCTTTGGTGCCCTTACAGGCAGCTCCATCAGTCTGCCTTCTGGTCCACGCAGCTTCCAAATGCAGATGTTTGCCTCTGCCAGTTTTAAAGGTATCCAAACCAACTGAGCTTCATTAAGATCTTATCGATGATTGAAATAATTGCTGAATTATATTTTGCATTATTTGCTGTCTGCAACCAAATGTACGAGACTTCTGACAAGCCAGGATTTTTAAACCGTAACCCATTTTAGTATTATATAATTACTTTTATATTTACAACTTGTAGAATTTTTTTTTTCAAAATCTTTTACTTTGGAGAACAAAAACTACAACAGTGCTGTTGAAATAAAAATTTACAGAAAATGAAATGACTAGGGGAGGTTATTTATGGTTTAAAATACATTGAAAAAGAACAAATACTGAAGCTCTAAGCAGATTAAATTTTCAGATGAAAATGTTATCTTAGCTCAGCTGAGTCGAGGATCTTGGTTGCTGGCCTTGAAATATGATACTTACACTTAAATGATTTAGTGTGACAGTCTCTAGCCTAGGTTTTCAGGATTACCAGTATTTTGTTTTTAAATTAATTAGGTACCTGTACTCTATGATTGTTTTTAATAATTGTTTTCATTTTTATTTGATGTGATGTATTCCTTAATGTATTGTTAATGTTGTTTGTTTGATGACAGAACTGTCACCTATAAGAAACAAAGACATGAAGTCTATTTAGAATATTTGATCAGTGAATTGTACTTAAGAAGGAATCTGTACCAATACTAAAATGTTAAGCATGGGTTGCAGTTAGGAACATGATGAAATACTCTATCCTACCATATAAATGACTTTAACTATTTCTGAAGCTTTTTCCTTGTACATCCCTGTGCTGGAGAACAGAACAGACGTTCTCTTGGTAATAAACTTACCTGGATAATGAGAGGGGTACTCTAGTGTTACTTGTGAATGCTACACTCTTTTGAGGAGGATTGCTGCCACTTTTGGTTTCCCTGTTTGTGTCTCTCAGTGCCCCTGCCTAACAGGGTGGTAGGTGTACACAAAGTTCTGTGCTGCTCTGGTTCCCAGGCTGGAAAAGGGACCTTGTGTTTGAAGCCTTTTGCTTTTGAAAGCTGAACATAGGTGCACTCTTGGCTGGAAAGAGCTGCTTTTGTGCACAGCTCTCTGAGCCAGCCTTTGGCCATCCAGAGTATTTGGGTAGTGGGGGGAAAGAATAAGCAGAAAGTTGTGTAGCTAAGAAAACAGAATTATTTTTTGTATGAGTCACCCCAGACCTCCCATTTCTCCTCTGCTGGTTTAGCACCATACCTTAAATGAAATACAGACCTTCCTCCTATATATAAAAAACTGTTCTTTGTGCAGCTTGATTCGTTGCTCATGATGAGGTTTTTATTTTCTAGGGCAAGTTAATATTTCAGGCTCTTGGCTTATTGTTCAGGAACTGTCATTTACCATGTATTTGTGTAGTTTGCACAAGACTAATGTCTAGCTGGCTTTCCTCTCTACAGTAGTTTGAGTTGTGAAGGTATTGATGGACTAATATAGATAACATATAATCCTTGTACGAAGCTGAAGATTTGGATGTATGTAAAAGTGGAAAGGCTTCATTAGTCTCATTGGAACAGTCTGCTGTCTTCCTGTGTTTCCATAACATTTCTTGTTGGCATCCTTTTTGTTGAATAATTGTATTTGAAGCAGTGGGCACTGCTATGGTCATTGCAAAGTAAAAAGCTCTGGAACCAGTGTTTAGTAAGGCAGAGGAAATGTATTTGAAAATAATCTTAACCTCTGCTAGAAATGCAATAATAAATCTGCCTTAAAATAGAGAGCTTGCAGAACAAAATAATGAGTTGTTGCAAGTTGCTGTGCACAAACTGTGATATATTGCCAGCTTACTATTTCTGAGCTCCGTGCTGTGTCACAAATGCACTTATTTCTATATTAAGCAATGCCTCTGCAGTTTGGAACCTTATTTGTTAGAACTGGTCATTGGGTCATGCATTAAAACTGCATTCTCTTTTTTAAAATGCTATAATAGTAAGGATTCGTTGCTCTCTAGTAACAATTTTGTCTCTTTTCTTTGTAGGTATGAAGCGTCCATTAAGTCCTGACCACATCATTGAAGATGGGATTATGAATCAACCAACTGTTCTACGGGTCTTTGAAGAAAAAGGACTGAGGAATGACAGACAGGATTCTCAATTAAGCAAAGAAAAAAAGAAGATACTGTTTTCCTTCTGTGAAGTGTGCAATATACAGCTGAACTCTGCAGCCCAAGCTCAAGTTCATTACAACGGGAAGTCTCACTTGAAAAGAGTGAAGCAGCTAAATAATGGAAAACTCCCTACAAGTACAGCTCCTGGCGCTTTGTTTGCAAGTACAAGCACAGGTACATAATTAGTTTGGGATGTTGGATTTTGGTCAAGATTTCTAAGGAAGCTTTTAAGCTCTACCTTCTCCACCCACCATAACCATTAAACTTAATATAGATTAATACTGGTAGTTAATAATATTTTGCCATGTTCAGAATTACCGGTGTATTTGTTTCCCTGTGAAGCCGAGTGGTATTGAGGCAATATTCCATTAATGTGTGATTAATTACTGTGTTGGACCTTGAGATATGGTCTGTTTAAAAGTAACTCTTGTGGATCCAAATACTTACACATTTGGTCATCTGCTTTTGTTCCCAAAACAAAGTTCTGGAGGGATGCTAGGTGAACAGGAGAAACTTTTAAAAGAAATCTAGTAGTGGAACGATGGAGGAGAGCTGGAGTTTACAGGCCTGGCCCTTTCATTCTTTCTGCTTTCAGTCGTCTGGGTTTTAACTACTCTCATTCATAGAACTGGTTTAGGTTGGAAAAGAGCTCTAAGTAAGAAGTAATTCAAAATAAGACTTTTTACTTACTAGGCCAAACAAAAGTCCAAAATGCTTGGGCAAAATGCATTTAGCGTGCCTAATGTAAAGATACAACGCACATGATATGCTTTTCTGGTTTTAGGGGTGGGTTTGTTTTTTTTATATTTCAGTGTTAGGCTCAGTTCATAGCTACTTGACAAAAATCTAACAGATCTCAAATCTTCATAAAATAAGTTTTCTTAATTGTAATATTTGTTTTTATTTGCTACATGAGGACACTGGCTCTGTTTTCTTTTCTTTTGTTTTGTATAGAAACTGTCAAGCTGCACTGAAGGGTTTAGCTTTTTCTTTTTTTTGTTTTTGTTTCTTGTTAACTGAATTTGACGTGTTTTGAAGTCTGTGGTACTGTTTTGTTTGATTTAAAACTGAGTAGTGTGAGGGTATCACTTGTGTAAGGCCTGTGATCGAAAAGATTAAATTCCTGTTGAATGACATCTAGATTACTTAATCGTGTGCATTCTTAAAATAACTGAGTATCTGTGAGACATTATGATTGATTTAAGGTTCCTCCGTGTGCTGATATACAATGAGAACATACAAAAATAGACAATGTTTTTATTACTTTTTGCTATCTGAACCCCTTCATCTGATGCCTTTGCTGTCATTCCTGGGGATCACAGCTGATGCTCTGGCACCACTGCTCAAAGAATGCTCTGAGTGTCAGAATACGATTATGTTTGCTGGAGCACATGCTTTGGGGTTACTGCATAGCTTGGGAGTTAAAGTTCATGTTTCCTTGTACTTTGTTCACTGATCTCTATATTAGACTATATCCTAATTGGGTACTAGTTATGCTGGTCTGTCCAGGGCATGTTCTGTTTTCATAGCTGAGGGATATTGCGTTCATAGCACTTAAAAGAAATAAATCGCTTACAGTAGACAAGTTATTATTACTCTGATGACATAAACAATTAAATATACTGTTTAAGAACCAGTGGGAAAATAAGATTTACTGAGACGTAGTTCTCAAAGAACATTTTCCAAAAATAAGTAGGAATTAATTTTCTTATAAATTGACATTATCCAGGCTCCGTTTTAATCCATGTCCTCTGGAGTGTTATTACCTCTTGTAATGGAAGTCTTCCTTTCCCATTTCTTTAGCTAACATTGTAAACAGAACTAATTGTGCAGATGGGAAGAGAGCAATTATATTAATCTCACCTCACCAGTGAATAGACTTTATTCCACATGCAAAGGAAGCAAATAGCTCCTCTCATACTTCACTGTTATAGCTTCACCCTTCTAAAGGACCACTTAGTGAACAGTTCAGCACGCCTTACGAAACTTTCTGCAAAAATTCCTGCCAATGTCAGGTCGGGGTTTTCCTCTGTGTTCAAAAGATGAATGTGAAATTAATAATACTCCCACTGGAAAATGAGGTGACTGTAAAATATATGTGACTGTAAATTTTCCTTGACACTTCAGAAACCAGGATTACAGACCTGCCAGAACTGTCTTGATTCTGTGTGACAGAACTGATGGATGACTGACTCCAGTTCTCCCTGACGCTTGGTAGACTTTGTTATAAATGGAGATGAGACATATTTTCATATTCATTCTGTTTTGTGGTCCTCTCTGTGACAGGTGGCCCTACATTGTTAGAAAATGTCCTTTTAATTTTTGACTTCCACTATGTTTTACAACTATAAGCTCAATTTGTTACTCTTAACTTGCTAGTAATGGTCCTTGTACCACTATTGGAGTGTTTATTAAGATTTGGTACCTGGGATTCCAGGTCCTGGCAATGATACCTTTCATTGTATAGATGAGGGGCTTTTATATATTTAAAGTCTAAATATAATTTTAGAGATAACTTTAAAATTACTTCTTTGTATTTAGAGTAAGGATGCAACTGTCATAGGATTTAAAAATGTATTTAGCCTCATATTTTTCTAAAAAATTTGCTCTCTTTTGCCTCACCTGTTACTTAAATATACAAGCTCTTTTGCTATTGTACCTTTACCCGCAATTCAAATTACTTCATAGCAAGTAAGATTTCATATAAAACAAAGATTTAAGAGCTGCTTCTCTTTATATTGCCAAAATCAAGAAATTAATGGATTACATTAGGCAACTTTGGTGATTTGATCCACTCATTGAACTCCTCCTTTTCTTTACATTGGTGTTGAAAACTATGTTGGAAAAGAAGAGTATTCTGCTGGGAAAGTGTATTGCAGACGGCGTTAGAGCCTTCACTGTTGCTCATGTCAGTGCACGATTATTGCCAGCCATGCCCACCATGTCTTACGGCAGCTCAGGCTGCAGTTTTGTCAGCGCTGCCGTTCCCAGGGCCATCCCTACCCTTGTGCCAGGCACACGATGCACGGGCAGGCTGCTGTCAGAAGGACATAAAGGAACTCTCAGGAAAGCAAGAAAGTGTCTTTGCCTCCTCAGCTTAAGTTGGAAATGATTTCATGTATTTCCTATGAAGAAAAAGGAAAAGAAAGGGTGGTTTCCGGCAGCCTTGGGCAGATGCATTTTGGAGTGAGCCCGTTTAAAGCTTTTCAGTGAGCAGGCCTTGCTGGAGCGTGCAGCGGCGATACCTGGGTACCTGCAATCCCACCTGCCCCCGCGGAAAGCACGGGCCGAGCGCCCGCTGCTCACAGGGGCCGCAACCGGCCGCGAGCGTGTGGCCCGACCTGGGCTAAGCGCTAATTGAAGCCGGCTCGCCTCCCCTTTTGCGCCGGCGAGCGAGCGAGCGAGCGAGTTAATTGTGGGCGCTCTGGAGACGGGCGGGGGATGCTGCGGAGGCGGGCGCGGCTCCCGCGGCTGCCGCGCGGTGGCGCTGCAGGCC